>JAQNCA010000007.1:11830012-11849303 GCA_029783725.1 Acanthurus tractus | reverse complement strand
TCAGCGGAAAGGAGGCAGCAGCCATGCTTTTCTTTGTTCATTTGTTTGTTTAATCACCTTGTGGCCGCTCAGATCTACCTTGTGACCTCTTGGCTGAGCTCTGACCCACAATTTGGAAACCACAATTAAAGCAAGCAGTGCTGACTGGCTCTCGGACACGTTTTGACATGGAGGATGTGGAAGCTTTATGGGTGGAGGCTTTCCCATGTACATGTTTGTCAAGAATCTCAGCCCTGCTCCCAGCCTACCAGCTTAAGTGCACTAAAGTAGAGCAGGCACTTCCCAGCACAGAGGCACTGAACCTTAGCTCTCTAGGATGGCACCCACTCTTTCACTCTCCTACCCTGTTGACATTTCCAGCTCCAATTACAGCCAACTCATCCTCAGGAGGGCCCGAGTTAAGGATGCATTTGAGAAACTGTATTCTCTCTGTGACATAAGCATGCAAATTAAATTGGAATTCATATTAGTTTTGGTGTGAAAGCGTGACTGTGAACCTGACAGTGATAAGTGTGCACATTGCTGCTTCTCAGTCGCATGCTGAACAGATGGAAATTTCCTCTGGATCTGTGTGAGCATGAAGTGTGCCTCGAGGCTTTTTACTATGTGTACACAACCTTGGAGACGGGTCTTAGAGTGTTCAGATATTTATTTATAGCCTGTTTTTCACACACACACACACACACACACACAGTTGTGTATCCACACCTGCAGCTGCTGCATGGCTCCTTGTCTACGTGGTGACCCGTCTACCGCTGTCCCACAGTGGGAGGCCTGCCTACTTTAGTCCCAGGCTCCAATCTGAAATGCCTCCAGTGGAAATGAAACACACCCCCTTCTGAGCTGTGAATTACTCAGACACAAATCAGATGAGGATAAAGACAGGATTCCTGGTGGGCCCACTTCAAATATACTTGCTGCATCACATGCTGTAGCTCATATCCTCATTGATAACTGCAACTGTGTGTTGCCAGTGGAGAGAGTTGATCTTGATGAAATAGGGTTGTTGCTAAGGATTGAAAATGTTTTCAGAGACAACAGAAAAACCTGAAGCTTTCTTGAATTGCCAAAATATCTGCCAGAGGTATTGTTTCTCTTGCTTTTAATGCAGATAAAAATGTTTTAAAATGTAGCCTATTCACCTTTTTATAAATAGGATAAATTCTGTTTGTGAGCATGTGCAAAAGAGTTTGATTTAAACCTTTTCATTTCAATTTCGTCCCATTTGTTTGAAGTGTATTGCAGAGGATAGTAAAATGGAAAGACATCAGTGAACGAGGCATTAAAGGTTTAATGAGACAAGTTTCGGCCATTAGGTACCAATATTGGAGTGAATCCTAGCAGTGATGGTATTACCGTCTTGGTGTTCCCAAGGGTGTGCACTTTCATTTCTATGATGCAACAGATGCTTGAACCATAGGGCACCTGCTTGTAAGTCTAGTTTAATTCTTCTTTTTATGTCCCATTATAAATCCAATTACCTGAGATTGAAACTTTAAACAGTAGCATGTTTTGGGGATGTTCTTTAGAATCCAATCACATCAGTGAACCGGAACATCAGAGGCAGTTAATCTGAACAGGTTAAACAAAGCAAAGCGGGGGTCTGGGAATCCCTCTGAGTTCTTTGGTTGAACATGTGAGTTGAACCGTTTGGCTTTGATTCTCACTGAGGTCACTTAAGCTCAAACTGTGCACTTATGTAACTGTAATTCTCTTTTAAATGAAAACACCCGTAGCTCCAGGCTCATATTTTTCTAATAATGAAAACTGAGACAAAGCTCATAGGCTGTTCAAAAGTTTCTGTCTTCTATTATTTCTGAAACTGGTGTTATTTTACTTCTTTAGAAGTGCTATGAGCAACAGTAGACCATGTAAGGGAAATTCCACTTAAGGAGTCAGCATCAAAAACTGTAAGGTTTCCTCATGTCATCCATGAACTTTGGTCGAGTGTCATCTCCTTCCTCTCTACCCACAGTTCCTGTTTGCCTCTGACTGTCAAATAACAGCTAAAAAAAGTCTTTTAAAAAGAAGGAAGCTCTAAAAAAATGTTCCAAAAATAAATTATTTAACACAATACAAACTCTTTAACTAGTATGAGTGGTCCAATGTGTCCATTAAGCATATTCAGATGAGGTCTGGAAATATTAAGGCCTTTATAAGGAGCCATGTGGTCTCCTAAGACTCTAAAAAAAAAAACTATGAAAAATGTGCCAAGTGTGGGCTGATTACAAACACTGAGATCTTTGAGCACAAACAGGATTGTATTGTAATGTTTTCTCTCTTCGTTCTCAGGGGGGGTTGGGATTAATAGTAGGGTGTAAAATTTGTCCGAGCTTTTAGAGACTGAGAACAATCTAGAAAGATCCCAAACATTTCATATTGCAGCTGTGTTGAGTGGGTTGTTGTATTTTGTGTGCTACATGCTTGGCAGTAGGGATCAGGTGATGTCTTGGCTGCTTCTTGGAACGCAGATACAGTATGCTCTCAGAATCAAGAGGTCCTGTTGTGTCTTTTTGGCAGCGCAGGCTCGCCTTAGCTGGAGTTTTGTGCTCCTTCTCAGAGCAGCACAATCCTCTTATTGTTGGCAGCAGAGGACTTCTAGCTAGCACGCTTTTGACTCGGGCTGACTCTGCAACAGCTTTTTGCACAACAGGCGTTAGTGGTGCTCTGTCGCTGGTTCTTCTGTTGAAAGGTTGTGTTGTCTTAAACCACTTACTGTGACACATTAGCGGAGCCTCTTTGGCCCTTTTGTTAAATGTTCGAAACCCCTCCTCTTTCCACAGCTCTGCCCAGTTTTTAAGGCCGCTGTTTTTCTCAGAACTCTGAGGTCAAAAGTGCAACGAGATGCCCAGTTCAAAAAGGTCCATATCGCTGTGTGGATTGAGTTCGGAAGTTATTCGGAAGCTTGTCATTGGTGTTTATGAAGTAATAATTAATGCCTTATCCTGAAGGTTAGGGTAATAAAGGGGTCAGTGTTAGGTTGTTCATATTGTAAACAACTTCCTTACTCAGCATCAATAAGCAGTTATTAGGCTGTTATTAAAAGATAACTAACAGTTATTAGCCGAGTAGTTTGTAAAATATTGTTGTGCAGAATAGGGCATTAATAAGCACTTTTTAAATAATTATTTAAGTTCCACTACGCGACTGTTGTGCATGCTAATAAGGAGCTAGTTAATGGTGAATCTATGTACACTTTAATATAAGTGTTAACCACGCTAGATCAAGGGACTATTTAATAAAGTTGAAACAACAAAATGCAAAAATAAAACAAAAAAAACATTGAAATAATGGAAAGAACAAAAAATATAGAAATAAAAGTAATTAATAAGATTGAAAATGTAAATAATACACACATATATATATAAATATATAAAAAAAGTAAAACTAATGCAGTGATTACAAGACCTTGGGTTTTATAAGCATTTTATTAAAAGCTCTTGAGGAGAATACGTACTTTCTGGTCTTACTTTAAAAACTGCAATGGTTGGTGCTTTCCTAACACCTTCAGGCAGTTTGTTCCTTTGCTGTGCTGCATAATGATTACAAGCCACTTCTCACTGTTAAGATGTTGCCCTGCACACAACTAGCCATCCAATTAGATATTATACCATATCTGCACTTAAATTTGAAAGGTGGTTTTTTTGCTTTTGATTGCAACATTTCTGTATGTTTTTTTAGCAATTTACAAAGCATAATAATTGATTTCTCCTCTCATTCTTCCTCTCGTTTTGCAGGTACTGCTTCATTGTGACGCTTGGCTATCTGATAATGTGTCAGATCACGCGAGTCTATGTGTTTGACTACGGCATGTACTCTGCAGATTTTACAGGGTAAGCTACACTCACACATCTTTTTCCGACTGAATTAAAAAGTGAAGACCTACATTGATCCAAGCTTAGGATACTAAATAGAGCACAAATTATGCTAAAAAGAGAAGTTGCCAGTAATATTGGAAATGACTCAACCAGTTCGTGCTAAAACAGAAACAAGAGCGTGTCACATCACTGTGTCGGCGGCAGGAGGAGGTCGATAGCGACTGTAGTTCCTTGTGGTTGGTTCCCACTCCTCCAGACTGTCTGACAATTCAAGCAGACAGCCTGCACTCCCAGCAGGGTGGGGGTGGCTAGTTACTAAGCAACCAAATGCAAACCCATACTGCCTCTGCAAGAGTAAAGATTTCAGCTACCTCATCTGCTGTTCCTATGTTTTTCCTGAAAATATCAAATTCTGCTTTGTCCTTAGAGCCAAATGCACTCTGTTCTACATGATCAAGTAGTCTTCATTTTTCATCAATACTTTGAAGCAGTTGTATTAAAAAGACCAGAATATCTCTGGCCTGTTCCTTGTTTTTTACTCTGTAGCTTTACTGATGCTGTCACCAGCAGTTTTAATAGTTAAAAAGTAGTCAGGAACTGTTTTTTTCTGAAGAAAACATCCACAGAAAGTCGTATATGCAAGAGAAGTCAAGAGGAAGAAGGCTTAATGGCAAAGGAACACTTTTGGCCTAATGAACTGAGAAGAAGAATTGAAAGAATAGCTACAGGAAGTTCAAAAACAATCTACAAGTAGGCTGGAGGAAACTTCCCATTGTGGAGGAATTACTGTACTTAAAGCTGTTACTATTATTACTGAATGAGTTGGCATGTATGGCCATGTGAAGTGCAAAAAACAGGAACTAGCAGTTTAATGTGGCAACTTCTTCCAACCTAAAAAATCCAAAACAAAAAGCAATAATTTGAAATAAAGGTTAAGAATGTGATAGAAATGCATATTAAAACATGTCAGCTTTTCAAGCAAAACACTGTGTTTTGAAATTCCCATTATTAACTTGTTCTTGCCCTTTTTCTTGTTTGATGCTCTTTATCAGCCCCATGATGGTTATAACACAGAAGATTACGAGCTTGGCATTTGAAATACATGATGGTAAGACAAGTATCAAAGTGTTACTAAAACATGTTGTGTTCTAAAGCAAGTGGCAGACGTGACAGTAGTGAGAATGGTTCAACTCTCTGTGGAGTTAAAGAACAGATCACGTGGCCATGTTTCCGAGCCAGTTGTCAGTTCTGACAGTAGACTAGTGAACCAGAAAGAGAGCATAAACACAGTTATGTAATGGGGCAACGACCAAGTATGTGGCCTTTCCCTCTCTCTCTGTTTAATAACTGACTTAAATGCAAGCTAATGTATGGTTAAACACTGGATACTAATGCTTTAATTATATATTATCACGACCAAGCAACTGGATATAGATGACAAGGCCTGTGCCATGCTAATGAGCCAGCGTCTTGAAACAAATGAAGAGTTTACCTCTGCAGCTGAAAAAAGCACACGTGCTAATGAGCAATAAATAGCGCTGGAGACTTGACACCAAGGTTAAAATAAAGTGTGATCGAGTGTGAGAGTGCAGCTTAGAGATTGAGAGGATGATGAGAATCGCTCAAAGCTTTATGTATCCCACTTTGAGTCTTAAGTCCCCTCAGGATATTCTAGACTGAACGCAATCAACAGTCTTATAATTTGCCTATTGGTGCGTGTGTGTGTTGGCGGACACATGCACGCATATGTGTGCAGTGTGGGGTAATGTTTTAAATTTTGTTCAGGTCACTGATTCTCATTATGACAAATAAGAAGCTAAACTGTAATCCCCATCCTCAGAGAACGGCCACACCCTGATACCTGCCAGCTGTTCATACATAGACACACGCATATTTCACAGTATTTTGCCACCTTTTTTTCAGTAAAATATGTTTCCCAGCTGCTAAAACACCAGAATTTTTAAGAGCACATTGAGGGTGCTTAACAGTTCATCTTTTTATTAACCGATTGGGTTGATGTTTAATGGAGGAGCAGCAGAATTTCACATGACCAAGCATGATGAGCCATGATGTCAAACCTTACGTGTGTCCTGTAATGTCAAAGCTGGCCATGAGTGTTCAGGCTGATGAGCTGCAAAGTCAGAGGTCACATACAAAGAGTAGACTGATTAAAACAGGTTTACAGACATTTAACCCAAAGAACAGAGCAGGCCTGTTCTAACCTTCTCCAGTTAACAGCTGTCAGTATGTCTAAGATATAATTTGTCCTCTTAGAAGATTTGTCAATAAGACCAGAAAAATGTGAGATGTGGAGCTCTTGTAGGTATGATTTACAGAGATAAACAAACAGTTAAACGAGTTTTTTGGTATCTCTTTGCACCTGTCTATAGGTATGGCCAAGCGAGAGGGGCAGCTGACTCCCAGTCAGAAATACCTAGCTATCAGGTATGTGACTCAGGTATGTTTTTACTGCTTCAGATGAATGGGTTCATTCAATCAAGCTTAATTACCAAGCCGACACGGTCTTAAATGAGAGTTAATGAGCTTAGTCTGAAAGAAATGCACTTTATTTGATTAAAAGCATAATTGTTATCTGCATTGAAAATCATCAAATCTCTCCCCCACCAAGGCTCTCCTAGTGTTATTTAGCACTTGTTAGGCACTTTGTATCCAGGAAACCACACTTCCACTATGCTCATGTGACCTGTATTGTGAGAGTGCTCTATCCTCCATCTGTCCTGCATTATGGCTGCAGAATTCTGTCCCTAACAGTCTTATGGCTTGTAGAAATCGTAGTGCAGAGATCATGTAAAAAAGGATTTAAATGAGATTCTACTGACTAACTCAGATGGTTTCCACATCTAGCAGATTAAATTTAGCAAGGTAGTGCAAGAGATCCCTAAATCTTTGTCAAACACTCCAGCCCTCATGTCCTTCCCAGGCAGTTCTATAAAAAAAATAGACCATCCCTACTGTATTATAATAGAACTGAGAACTACAATTTCCTCCTGTTATCCCTAATAAATGTGGTCTCATTTCTTCCCCATGGCTCTGAAGGCGGATGCCCAGCTTACTTGAGTACATGAGCTACAACTGTAACTTCATGGGAATCCTGGCAGGCCCCACCTGCTCTTACAACGACTACATCGGCTTCATTGAAGGCACAGGCTACCAGCCACGCCACCAGGAGAACGCCAACGGCAAGGAGAATGGAAAGTACAAGCAAAGTGAACCTTCATCCAAGGTACAACACAGTTTTAATTTCATGATCAGAAGTGTGAACATCATGTGAAGTCTACAAAAGCTGTTGTGAAGTAGACTAGACTTTATGCTGTCCTCTTTTAAATAGACCCAGAGCCTGTTTAAGGGGTGAAAAACAAGTGTAATTCATTTGGTTCCCTTTAGAGAAACAGAAACCAAGACATTATTGAGAATACACACAGATGTCTGAACCTCAAGGTTATTTGTATTTTCTTATGCATAATACATTAATAATTTTATTATAACCCAAGGTTTGAGTGTGTCTCAGAAGAGAAAGAAGCCGTGTGAAACACAGATGTTGCTGAATATAAAACATGAAAGAACTCTCAAGGACTATTGTTAACCTGAAGTCAACTTAGCAAAGTTTTAATCACACTGGTTAATGTGACTATTGCTGTCTTTGAATATCATCTAGTATAATAGGATGACTGTTTGTATCTGACTCTCTTCTTCTTCCTCCACCCAGAATGACGTCATTTCCAAGCTGTGCACATGTGCCATTTCTCTGGCCATCTATCTGTCGCTGTGCAAGCTGCTCCCAGTGGAACACTCCATAGACGATGACTTTGTCAGCTCCACACCCTTCTACCTGCAGGTCATCTACCTTTACCTGGCCATGCTGGCTCTGAGACCGAAGTACTATTTTGTCTGGACACTTGGTGAGTTAGTGATGACCATAATTTCACCTTTATGCATTACTTACTATTTTTTTTTGACAATTAAGAATTTAAATTAAGATGGTGTTCCATACTCTTGAAGAGTCTAATTGCCTCACCAAGTGAAGATGAAGAAGAAATATGAACTCAACGAGCTGTTTCTGGTTGGAGAATCTGGTTATTTATAAGACAGATGAGATACAGCCTGAAAACAGGGGTCTTACTCCTATGTAGCAGCATTTCAGACCCTACAGTGCCATCTAGTGCTCACTTGAAAACTTCAGCTCTTCCTTCTTGCTAATGACAAATACATATGATGCTCTATTTCCATCTGTTTCTGTCATGGCTTCACATACTAATGTATTCTAAGGGGAAGGAGTTTGTCATCCTCTACTGCTTCTATTCAAATACTCAGAAATACTCATACCTTTCTCCTGCAGCTGATGCCATCAACAACGCTGCTGGGTTTGGCTTCAATGGATACAACAAAGATGGTTCCCCACGGTGGGACCTGATATCAAATCTCAGAATTCTGGATATTGAGGTAAGGCTCTTTTAATTATAACTATTATATTCACAAAAGGCCTTTTTCAGCTGAAGCCTTAAACTACATTGTTTTGGGGTCCAATTTCAGTTTGCCACCAGTTTCAAGAGTTTCCTAGACAACTGGAATATCCAGACAGCTCTTTGGCTCAAAAGGTAAAAACATTCAAGATGTTTTTTGTACTTTGCTTAGTTTTTGTGAGAAAGTCCTGCCAGAAGAGGGTTGCTGAAATATGTGAATATGAACATCAATAAGAGATGCATATTTCAAGTTTAGCATTTAGATTGTGCTTTTCGCCAAAAACTATAGTTGAGATGAAAACTGCTGTCAAAAGCTTCATCAAAAATCAAACACAAGTCACAAGTAATTCTGTTATTATTATTAAAAAAGAAACATTCATGATTTGTTATTGTCTATAAAGTGATTAAAATAAATAACAACTATTTGTATTGAGTATTTGTATTTTTGTAATGAGTATTTTTTTTTTCAAATAGTGGAAGTCTGAAATGAAACCTTTCATTTGTTCCTACCTGAAGTGTTTTGAATAAACACTGGATTTGTGACACATTGGTCTTCTTTGCAGGGTGTGCTACGAGCGTTGTCCCATCAACCCCACTGCTGCCACCTTCCTACTGTCAGCCATATGGCATGGGGTGTACCCTGGCTACTACTTGACTTTCTGCACGGGTATTGTAATGACGATGGCTGCACGTGCAGTGAGTACACACACTCTTTCTGTCTATACATCAGCCATTTTAGTTGATTTTTACAGCCAGATTGATCCAAATAGACAAAAATGAAATTCCACAATGGTCCATTATGCTACTGCAGCCTGGGATCATATCATAGAGGTTACATTATACAGTCTAAAGGGTATTTTGCCAGAAAATTAGATTGTTTTTTTTCATCATTCTGCAGAGGTCCAAAAGCTCTCAAAGATTCACCACTACTTAGCAGACCCACAACCACACAACAGAATCCCTTGATGGAGAGAAAGGGGATAATGATAAAGTAGTATACCATTTTAACCTCATGTTTCAGAGTGAGGCCATTACCACAAATCTCTGCTGATCCAGGCCTCCTCAGTCTTGTCTTGTTAAAGGAGACACGAGGATATTTATGTGGAGACAATAGAGTGATGGCACAGGCAAAATAACTCCAACTGTAATTCTGGATAATCTACTCAGGAAGGGTTGATTAACTGAAATGCAAGCACAGTAAATTGGTTGTGCAGGTAAGTTTCTGCAGGGACTTTGTTGTTCTTTAAAAGAAGACAAGGAGACCATTGACCCAGTTACGCCGTAGAACTACTGGCCGCAGCCGCATGGACATTTCCAGAGATAGATTTCTCTGAAGAGTCTTAAGATGGAAAAAAGAAGAAGGATGAGCAGATAGGCAGAACTAAGGAGTAGCGCTCCCTGCAGCGCAGTATATCGGAAAATAGGTCAATTGGTTCAATTCATGTCTGATTCACTGTACATTGGAATGAGTGGGATGTAATTTCAAGTTTACGGATTCATTTACTTTGAAATTACTTCTAGAACTACTTCTTCTCTTTCAGGTAAGGCACAACATCAGACCATACTTCCTAGTCTCTGACTCACACAGGCGCGTCTATGATGTTGTCACGTGGGGATCAACTCAGATTGCTATAAGCTACACAGTGGTGCCATTTGTCCTGCTGGCTGTGGGGCCCTCACTTAAATTCTACAGGTATGTATGTTTGACTGAATTGTGTAAATAAATTGCTTTAAACAGCACTGTTTACATTATGTGTTCCATCAAACAAAACATCAGTATTCAGGACACAATACTGTAGTTTCTGTTTTTCTGTTAAGTAATTAGTAAAGTGAGTTTGGAACACTGCTGTTGTAAAATGAATGTTCTGCTGAGCATGTGAATGAACTTACTAACACATTTTCATTAGCCTAGTTCCCTCTTGTCAGCCTGTAACAGTTAATGAGACAGCTTAATGAGGGAGGCATGGAGAGGATTGATGAGGAGGAAATAAAATAAGCCGCCTTAACATTGCTCGGCCACTGACGTGAAATAAAGGCCCAACAACGGTCATTGTCATTCAGATGAGGGCAGCCGTTAAACCAGCACGTTGCTGCTAAACAGCCAATATAAAGCAGACTCATTAAAGCAGTGGGGATGTTGGAGAAGGAGTAGGCAGAGCTAAAAAAATACAGATCTGAGGTCAAAAGTATCAAAAAGCATTTATAGTATGATAAGGTAAATTCTTTTCTATATTTAGGTTCATTTGACACAGAAGGCTGTCCTGTCTTCTTCCTTTATTAGCAAAGTTAGCATTCAAGATAATTCAAGCAATTTCCTGCGGCCTGTTTTTCCTTTTCTTTTTGAGATATTTCAGCCTGGACCAAAGCAGTTGATCAACTGAATATTGTCTATTTTTATTTTAAAGCTGTTAGTAATAAAAAATTGTCGAGATAACTCACTTTGGGATGTCTCTGCAGGTCCTGGTACTTCTGTTTGCACCTCCTCTGTCTCCTGGTGATACTGGTCCTACCTGTCAAATCAAGACGCCAGCTGGCCAAAGAGCAGCAGGACAACCAGCAGAAGGACAGCGCACAGGAGAACCAGACAGAGCACAACAGCACAGACAACAACTGCAACCAGAAGGACAAAGCCACATGAGGCTCAGGAGAACAAGGCACAGTTCCTTCAGCAGCAGAAACACTTGAGACGAACTAAAAACCACTGAGAGCTGGAGTGTGGCGAGTCTGTTTACCTGATGAAGAACCAAATATCTGATGCTCTGAAAGTCCTATCAGACAGACAACCCAAGTTAATGCTCTGTCAAAACGTCCAAGTAGCAAGGATGACAGCAATCACACTGACATGGATACAAGACCAGGATGTAACAATGGCCACGGTGTAAACTAATGAGTGATAGTGGTTACTTTACATTACATTAGTGGAAATGAAGACTTCCAAGCTGCCTTAAACCCTCTATGTACTCGTCTGGTGAATTAATAGTTGGATGTCACACTGCATGAACTCAAATGCAGTCCCACCGTTGGGGTGGCAGGTTTAACAACCAGAGCAGGAGTGCAGTATGTGGAGGGTTTTTGTCATTTTCTGGATACAAACCTCTGTTAGTTGGAAATGGAAAAACAATGTGTTTATGTATAAGAAACATAACCTTTATCATCAGCTGCCAATTTCAAACAGGCCTTAGGATCCTCAAAACATTGTTTGATTTCTATGTCTTTTTAAGAAAATCTTTATTGGAGAAGAATTCACATTGTACGTGTTTTGTATTTAGATGTTCGTGACAACACTATTTAAAGTCTGTTCTTGATGCTTTTTATTTTTTGGGGATGTATTGACGTTGCCTGACACAGAGTCCCTGATGTGGAATTCAGATCTCGTCCGCCTCCAGCAGTGGAAAATCTAAAAGAGGCACTCAAGAGTTACTAAATGGATGTGTTTTTATATTTTATTTTCATATCTGCTGCATTTTTTTGGACAAACTTGATTTGTTGGATGTGTGTTCTTTCATGTTTCAAAGGGATCTAGTTACCCTGTCATGATATAGTTATTTTTTTCTGTAAGGACATCTGACTTGGAGTTCACAGTCATGATTTTTGTTTTCTTTTAAAAAATTTTTATGTGTTCATATTTTTTCACACAACAGGTTTCCTCTGTGAGCAAATGTCATGTTTCTGTAATACAAGAATCCAGAATGATTTAAGAGAAACTAATAAAGGTGTTTAATTGGGGAAAAACAGTGGATTGTTAACATCACTGTTGAACACTGGTACATTTAAAAAATTGTGTTAAATCCTGCAAATGTATTCTAATCAGATTAGCACATTCACTGAAGACTTATTGGTCAGAGGGTTTTATAGCCATAATTATAACAAGCCAGATGAATTTATAAGAAAAGTTTTCCAGTTTGCACAGTGCATAAAAGCACATGTTGTGTTCGGGCTGCAAATGATGTAAGTGTGGAATCTGCATTTGTCTTTGAGGAAATCTGATACACTTATTTATATATGTGACATCATTATATTGTACAAAACTCAAAGAAAGAGACCAGCCATTTTCATGAATGGGCTTATTTCATATTGTGTGCACTCGAGAATAGAGAATTAGAATAGGGGATGCTTCAGGGTGTATTTAATGGAGAGTGTAAAAGACACTGGTTTCCATGCTGGTCCATGCTCACCTTAAGCCTTTCAAATAATTCAGTTCACTCCCTACAACACGCAGCAATTCAAACAGCCAACCATGTGATTAATTTCAGTTACTAGTCATATTTATGGATTAGTCAGGAAAATGAAAATTTGTGAGTCAGAGGATACAAACTAAAGGCGCTTTGTTGTTTTAACAGTCAAAAGACACATTTTTTACAAATCTGTTTAAGCAGAAAGTAGTCTGGTGAGTTCAAGCCCACGATATCATAAACAGTTTCAAGATGTGCTGCTTTTTATCTAAAGGGTTTTCTGTAATTTCAGATGATTTGGTGCAATTGTGTTCTGTAAAATAACAAAGCAGCAGAGGTGGGCTTTAAAGTGTGGACCTCCTTTCTTTCTTAAGATTTTCTAACATCTGCATATTCCTGCCATAACTGTGTGTGTACAAGTATTCATGTGATCTGTACGTGTCGATGTGATCTCATGTGAATTATATTTGTAGCCTGGGCCCTGTGTAGGCGTGTGTGGCCCACTGAAGGGAAAGGGATGTCATTCTACAAACATAACGATTATTGCACTGCATGGCCACCCAAACCAGCAGATCAATGCAAACGGCTCCATATGTCCAAAGTGCCAAATCAAGGATGGCGCATTTTGTTTTGTGTGTGTATGTGTGTGTGTGTGCGGGTGTGTGTGTGTTTGTGTGCCTGCGTGTGCATGTGTCCATATAGTATGTGTGTGTGTGCGCCTGTGTAACATAATGGTTATTTTTGTGTCAGAATGAGATTTATTGAAAGATTTGTATAACAGTACATTAAAACTCTGATTTATGTGGCGAAATAAAGAGAAATTATTTTTAAACACTAAAACTGATGTGTGGTGTTTATGTCTTACCTTCTTTTCCAAATAATTGAAATTGCTGGGAAGTAAAAGTAACGCTAGTATTAAAACTCGTATCATTTGATCCAAGACAGACTGATGCAGCATGGCAAATATTCTACAAATAATGTCCCCGAATTGGTGTAACTGTGCATAATTACAGCCACACAGCAGGCTTTGACATATCAGCAGGTAGAACAAATGTTGTTAATGTTAGCTCAGTTCCATGAAATGTCCCTGTGAGTCATTTCTGTGGGCCAGCATGCACTATGGCCCACCTAAACCTCATGCATACTTAATTAATTTTGTTATTTACACCTGTGTTTTTTCTGCTGCAACATGCTTAAAATGATGAATGTGAAAAAGGACAATTACAAAGTTAGAGGTTATTTTATTTTTGCAAGCTGCTGTAATGGTTCAGTATAGCAGATTTTGCAGAAAAATATAAATAAAGACGACCTTGCAGTGCCATTTGGATGACACTAAAATGTTAATGTACTGCAAATACAACTTTTTCAGCATCACATATTCAGGCATGTAACTCACCACTGACAGCAGGTGAAAAAGACCATTTTCACACAAAGAGAAGACACAAACAAATGATCATATTAAGGCTGTATATCCTTTATCTGCTTCTGTTTAAGAACCAATACTATAACTGAAAAAAGCTTTTGTAAATGTTGTTAAACTCTTGTACTTAAATTCTATAACCAGTCTACATGTCGACCTTATATCAGTCACATGTTGGTAAAAATGTTTCGCTCATACAGTTTGTTTTGTGAACTCAACATGTACTTTTCTAAAAGAATGTACCTGTGACAATAGCCTTTCCTTCATAGTTTACTAAGTTTGAAAAAAACATTTACAAATCAACTGTTTAAAATGTCAAATTTATGCAAATCTATCCAACCCACTTGATCCAACCTACATTTAAACCACTAAGGTACATATAATTCCTGCGCGTGGGCAGATTACTGGCTTACCTAAAGAATGAGCACCCACACTATAGAAACTCTTCAATGCACTTGAAGTAGGGTATTAAAAACGCTTAATGCAGAAAAAAAGGCCACTCTAAGTGATGGATTATTCTGAAATTTTAATATTTAATCAATAAAACTAATGAATTAATGTGAAAGCACCATTTGCATGCTGTAGCTGCTTGAGCTGGAGCACAGTTGACTCTAATTAAACACCCTTATATTCTCAGTAAGGTAATTTGATGTTCGTGGAAACAAAATTTGAGTGAATGCCCTTAATTACCCTAATTGCTAGCAAAAATACATGAATAGTTATTATGACCTTATAGTAAAAACGTTTGAAAATTAAACTTGTCAACAGTGATTTTTTTTCATATGGGGTCCCTTCATGAGACAAAACATGATAAAAGAGGGGGAGGGGTTCCTGACCCCGTCTGCCCGGACACTGTAACCATGGTTAGTGGAGGGGGCGGAGCTATTAACTTTACTGTAGCAGCCGCAGGTTAACGTGAAAAACATAGACGGAAAGAGGCAATATGGCGTGAAAAAAATAGGTACTTTGGCTATATTACCCCGATTGGGATTGAATAACAAACTGGTACAGAACAGTCACACCTAGGTAAGAGGATTTCAGGTTGTGCTCTTTACTTTTTCTTCTCTTTTTAGAGGTGAACAATGACTTAAGGACCTGTTAGACAGCTATCGTTAGCCGTTGCAAGCTAGCTAACGTGTTAGCCGTTGGGAGTTTCGCTTGTGAGTGTTTTGCTGTTGTTTCCTGGTGACAGGAACGTTTATAATACGGGAAGTCGGTCTGCTTATAATATTCTTTTCAAAACCCCTTACATTAGACACCAGAAAGTAAAAAATAGCTTGATATTTATCTTTACATTTGATGTGTGTTACTGTGTGTGTGCTTCTGTGTGTGCGTGTGTGTCATCCAGATGTTGACTTTTTTGACAACCCGATTATACGCAATTACTTCAGAGCAGCAGATGTGCCGTACCCGCAGTTATATTTTTTGTCTGATGTTGCTGATTTAAGCAGAGAACATACAATATACTATGTTTATCGCCAC
The DNA here is from genome assembly GCA_029783725.1 of Acanthurus tractus. Taxonomy (NCBI): domain Eukaryota; kingdom Metazoa; phylum Chordata; class Actinopteri; order Acanthuriformes; family Acanthuridae; genus Acanthurus; species Acanthurus tractus. The sequence continues at coordinate 11,833,930 of JAQNCA010000007.1, read as the reverse complement.
ATTGATGACACACTTTCCTGGTTGGCTGTTTTGCCAAGACTTCAATTCGGTTTCTCTCAAGCAGCTGCTCTCAAAGGAGTTTGTTCGGACCAGGTTTTCTCATGTGACCATTTGGTGAAACCTCCTAATCGTGGTCATAGACTGGTTTATTTCAGGTTTTGCTTATAAAGTTTCCCTGACAGCTCAGTAAACCTGTCAGTTTTTGGAGCAGACCCCGGTATGTGTCAGGGAACTGAATCCTCAGCAGTTTCATACCCACATGACCAGCCATGAAGAGCTGACCAGTTAAATTTAGAGATCCTATCCAGTGTTGCCTTCCAAGTTCACGTTTGTGTGTGTTCAGATAACAGGACAGCTGACAAGCAGCTTTTGGGGATTTTCATGCTGATAACAAGTGGTTTGTGTTTTTACATAAATACTGGACCATATCTGACCCCAAAGTAGATTTGGGTGTATTTTTAAAATAATGTTGGTATGTTGTGTAACAGCAGTATTATCTCGGATTTTGGTTGCCTTACTTATATGATAAATATTCCTATTATTAATTGCTTTCTTTTTGGGAAAGCTTGGAAAAAGGTAAAGAAAGCTTGTACCTGTTTGGTCATTTTATCTACTTAAATTTCCATTTAAAAAAAATCTTCCTGTGTTATTGTTGGGATTCTTAAGATATACATTAAAAGTGCTTATCAATGGTAACCTTCTCTGTAGTCAATAAACAGAAGATTAATAGACATCAGTTTTAATAACTGAATTGATTTAAGTGATTTTTGGAGCTTTAAAAAATCATTGGAGACTTACTATAGCTTCCTTATATGTACATATTTTTCAGCACCATTTTTAGTTTCATATGGTTTGTTAGACAGAACAATTTGCTGTCACTATAGTTGGTTAATACTTGACAGATTAATCTATAATGAAATTAATTGTTAGCTGCTACCCTATTGTCAGATCTATTAAATTATTACTGTGTCAATATTAAGGCCTTTTATTTAACATGTGATGTTTTGTTGATTTTTAAAAAAAATATTTTACAGTCCATCCAAAGGTTAAGAAAATTGCTTTGAGCAATAATGATAGATATTAAAAAACCTACAGTGGTAAAGGATTGCACTACCATTTGGCTTGATGAGTATTTGAGTCGATAAAATAGTTCAAAAGCCGAAATCTGTCAGTGACAGCTTCCATTAAAAATAAATTTTACTTTCATTGCATTATTCATTTAAATCGCAAAAATTAGGCCAACATCAAAATGGTTTCTCCCCTTTTATCTGTATTAGTTGGTGCAGAGCCAGTGCATGAAATGAATGAAAATCTGGTCGTGTGTCTATTGTGTTGTGAAGAGATGGGCGTAGGCCAGCCCCCTCATCTAATATTCAGTCTTGAGTGAAGGGGGGATGCTGAGCATGAGCCCGGCAGTGCTTGTTGATACTGTGAGCGAGTGGGCAAAGGACAAAGATAGGTGCTGAATGGCCAAATAAATGTAAACTTCAACCTAAACTGAGGTAAGGGGGTTTCTCTGTTCACATATTTAGCATTTAAATATTTTTTTGTATGTATCACTCCTTTTCATCACTTGTTTCAATGACTTGTACCGTTTCTACATGTGTTTTTTTTTTACTTAGCATGTGTTCTGTTAAAAGGATGTGCGTGAGATCCCATCTGAACACTGTTCAGCAGAGAGCGAGCAAAATGCTAACTGATTGGTTCTTGTTTGGTGTTACATAGTCCTCCCATTGTACTGAGAGACAAGGAGCTGAGGAGGGTGTGTCAACAGGCTTCATTGTAAACAAAGGATTTTTTTTATTTATGTGTGACACTGTCTGATATTGGAGATCAGCCAATAGGGGATCTCTAACTAAAGACACAGTGTAAGACTTTAGAAAAAACTAAGAATATGAAGTTAATAATTGCTCAGGCACTGAAAATTTAACTGAAATTAATATATTTGGCCTCATTGACAGCCTATTAGTCACGTGACATTTAAAAACTGACTCGAAGCTGAGCTGAATAGATTATGATGAAATATTGAGCAGCATGTTTTCAAATCTTTATGCAAAACTCATTACCAAGGCAACTTGCAATCAAGTGCAGCTCATAAATTCTATGTTAATGTGGGCAGGAAGTCAGTCCGACCATGATGGAAGAGCTTAACTTAATGAATCATTAATGAGTTTGTCATCGATTGAATGAATTCCTGTTACAGCTAAAAAGGATTATGATAAGGGGGTTTCTTTTGCCTCTTTTGTTTGGTAAAATAATACATATAGTGTCAGGGAAGCTTTGACACACATACTGAAATATATTCTTTGAAGCAATCTTGTCAGTGCTGATTAGTCACAGAAGTGTTATTGTGAATACTGCTATATTCTAGGGTAAAAATGGCTGAAATGACTTAGCTGTCAGAGGATTATGCAAGTCCATGTCTCGATTTAAGATAATTCCGTAGAATGGTGGAGCCTAATTATAGATAATCTACCAAAAGTAGTCTGTCACACTTGATGGGGTTGATGCAGACAACTGCAGACAACAGCCTCTTACTGCCATTTTCCCATAAATGTAAAGCAGTTTCAGTAAGTTTTGTGCACCCTTTGTACTTGGGAACACTTTTCTTGTTAAGTATACACAAGCGCCACAAAGTCCAATTTAAGGCAGTGGAGGAAAGTAAAAAGGAGATGGCCATATATAATTGGAAAATGCAGTCGAGTGCACCAATTGTCCCAAGGCATCATTATATTAATGGACCAAAGTTTGAAGACTATTGTTTGTCTACATTGGTATCTGATGACTTAGAAGACTTTTGTTAGTGGACATTGTGATTGTTCTGCCTTCATTATCCCGAGCAGACAAATTTCAGTTCATGTTTTCTGCATGAGCAGGCAAGACCGAACTATACTGTGTTGAAACAAGACCCCCTGTTAGGTCTTTTGTAATTAACATTTGCCGATGCATTGTCCTGCTGTTACTTAATTTAACATTTTGGTCTACCTTGACTCATGTAACTGTGTCCTGAAGGCTGAGGAAACTTTTATGGCAGTGGGTGTTCATGTGTGTTTGGAATGATGGTGAAGGCAGACTGATGCTTGTACAATCAAATTACACTGTTAATCTGCCTTTACTTTAAAAGAAATATATACATATGCAAACATAACATATGACTGCTGGATCTTTACTCCTCTCATCCAGCCACTAAGGGCTGTACATGATCTCCAATTAAATTAGCATGTATCATTTAAGTATGCACATTAATAAACAGCACATTGCCTGATAATGGAACTTAATGTTAAGTTAGAATGTTTCTCTTAAGCATATGAAATGTGTTTTTAAAAGAGAGAGAGAAACAAAAGCAACAGAAGAGAGGATGAGACAGGTGGCCAGAGTGAAGAAGTAGCTGATCAAAAGGCTCAGGTATACTGTAAGTGCTCTCAAAAAGAGCAACAGAGGACACAACAGGAGGTTGAGCTCTACAGTCTGCCAAAAATGGGAGACAGAGCCAGCCCAGAGGTTGTAACCTCTGACCTGATGACTGAGCAGCAAAAAAGAGAAGAAACAAAAAACAGACAGTGAACTGTTACAGAGAAATCCAGTCCAGACGCCTGTCTCTTTTTTATTGCAAAACCCATACCCTAAGTCTGGAAACTAAGATTTGCTCATTTTATGCTAAACCTGTGGAGGCCTAAGTAATGATTATATACTTTATTATAATGTATTATCTGTTATTATTATATATATTATAACTATTATACAATAACCAAAAACTTAGCTCTCTAAGACATACTTAGTTTATATGAGCTAGAGCAATGATTCCTAAACTTTTGAAAACCAGGAAATCCTTTCATAATTTTTTTTTTTTGTTGAAGCAGTAAAATGTCAAGAAAAAAACACAACACAACAAATGTAAAGAAATCAAATCTTTTGACA
>JAQNCA010000007.1:11806151-11824867 GCA_029783725.1 Acanthurus tractus | reverse complement strand
CTTTAACTTAATTGTGCTTGTATCCTACTCAGGGAGGTTGGACTGCTCTTATGTGGGCAGCATATAAAGGTCGTACAGATGTGGCTCAGCTGCTCCTTGAAAAAGGTGCTAACCCCAACATCACTGGTCAGGTAATGAGACTGGAAACACTGTGCAACATCTTAGCAGCCTAACATCGTTTGAATATGTTGTTCTATTAAATAAACTGAAACGAAGATCAGAGAGAGGTTCATGAATGTGGCTGTTAATTTGAAATAAAGTGTTAACATGATTTTTTTTTTTTAATTGCTCAATGTAAATGCAATGATATAACATAGCCATAAATGTCAGTTAACAGAATAAATCAGAATACCCAAACTGTGAATAAAATCACAAGCTTGTTCTTCACCTGCACAGTTTGATGCCTCCTCATCAATTGTTGTTTCAGTCACGTGAGATTACATAATGTGTTAGCATGACCACAGGCTTGACACTGACCATTAGTTACTGTCAGCATGACTTCGCCCCTGTGCTCTGCCTCAACAGTACAGCGTCTACCCCATTATCTGGGCGGCAGGTCGAGGCCATGCTGAGATTGTTCATCTCCTGCTGCAGCATGGAGCCAAGGTCAACTGCTCAGACAAGGTAACTACATACTGACAGATGTCATCATTTACTCCTTTTTAATCGCCAGAAGATTTAGTAAGTCTTTTAAACCTAAACGATTCTGTTTTTATTTATTATCCTTTCTGAATAGTTATTTAGTTGTCCACGAGTTGTTGACGATATATATTTTCTTCTTTCTTGGCAGTATGGTACCACTCCATTGATCTGGGCAGCCAGGAAGGGCCACTATGACAGTGTGATGCACCTTCTAGCCAATGGAGCTGATGTGGACCAAGAAGGAGCAGTAAGTAGACAGTAGATTTCTTGTTAATGCTTTATCTGTATCAGTCATTTGCACTGAATATAGATCTCACTCTCAACATGCTTTCTTCTGGGAGAACATCTTAAAAATCTGACTTTGCAAAACCTTGTTAGCTTTAATGCATATTTTACAATGATTTACCCACTATCATTTTACATACAATAATAATTTCTAAACAGTGTTAATATTTGGTTTGGTAGTTTGAACAGGTAGCTTAACAGCTCGCAAGTCTAATTTTGTTTTGGGTTCACCGTGGGTGCCATGACACACAAAGCAGCCTCTTTTCACCAGTGTAGTTTTTCATACAATCAAGATTTAATGCTCCCAAGCACCAGATATGTGTTGGCACACTGCAATATTAAATAATTGATTGCATCTATGACACAGCGCATCTGTTCTCCTTCGAGTCATGTTACATTTGTGCTGACACAATCTGAACGATGTGATAGTTTAATGTGCAGCATCAATCATTGGATGGAACTATAGCAGCTTATGTTGCAGAGAAATTGATTTATTTGTCATTTAGAGACACCAGTGCCTGGAAAAATATGTGAGGTAGTGAGCTTGCTAAACAATCTGTCAACAGTAAATTGTCTTTGAGTTTGTAGGGTCTCTCAGAGCTGCTAAAATAAACTGATAACATGAGAAATACAGTTAATCAATACAATTAATCTGTAGAAAGAAATCTTAACACAGAGTTAAGTAAGGAGAAATATATGTAATCTTGAAATGTTGGAATTAGATGGACCCTCAAATCTCAGATTAATTTCCTCTCTCTGTGTCTTTGCAGAACTCAATGACAGCTCTGATTGTGGCAGTGAAAGGTGGCTATACAGAGGTTGTTAAAGAGCTGCTAAAGAGGAACCCAAATGTCAACATGACCGACAAGGATGGCAACACAGCCTTAGCCATTGCTGCCAAGGATGGGCACATTGAGATTGTACAGGACCTGTTGGATGCTGGCACCTATGTCAATATACCAGACAGGGTAAGGCCACTTTACAGCAACATTACAAGCTTCTTTTTGAAGATGTAGAAAAGCCATTCAAGAAAAACAAATCTTGTCTTTTTCTCCCCTTTTCACCATATCTTTCAGAGTGGGGAGACAATGCTGATTGGAGCAGTGCGAGGAGGCCATGCGGAGATAGTCAGAGCTCTGCTGAACAAATATGCAGATATCGATGTCAGGGGCCAGGTAGGAACTCCGTTCTCACTAATCTTCTCAGCCTTATTGATGTGTAAAGACAGGCAGGAGATCTTCTTCTGTTCTCTAATGCTGTTGTTTTTTGTTTAAGTGAACTTTGGCCCATGGATTAGAATTACACAAATATACATAAGTGTTATTGCTATATGAACAGGCACACTTAGGTTCCTTATGCACAATACTTAGTGTTATAGATATATTTGATTGATAAAAAACATACTTCAGTCTTAACAATGAGCACAAGTCCATATGCCTTTTTGCATTTCTGATAGTCTACTTTTCTTAAAGATAAACATGCTAGTATTTGCCTTGTCCTTTCCACATCAGGATGGAAAGACTGCCCTCTACTGGGCAGTGGAGAAAGGCAATGCAACCATGGTGAGAGACATCCTGCAGTGTAACCCTGACACTGAGAGCTCCACTAAGGTACAGCACATCAAGGAGTAAATTGCACCCCCTCCACCCCTCATATCTTTTAAAAGTTCTTCTTAAGCTTCACATTGTTTCTCTTTATTTTTCCTTCTTGTATACTGGTCTTAAATACAGAGTTTAAAATTAAGATTTCAATGTTTTATCTATCATTTGATTTTTACATAAATGTTAAGAGGTAACTACACAAATTTTTCAAACAGAATCTGCTTTTTCTGGAAGATCTGTAAAAATACAGGGCTTACCAGAAGCTGTTTTTATTTCTTTTTAAAAAAGAAACAAAAATTGTTTTGTGTCACCAGTTATATCGTAATTCACTTGTGCTGTGTTGACTAATCATACGTTCAATATTTATAGCTTTTTTGTGCAAAGTTAATTTTAGAGTGATATTGATAAATATTGAACTGTATCACTTGTTTCATAGGAGGGAGAGACTCCACTTATTAAAGCAACGAAAATGAGAAATATTGAGATAGTGGAATTGCTGCTGGATAAAGGAGCCAAGGTGTCTGCAATAGACAAGGTACACACCAGCACATTTAACAACACACACACATGCACAAAAGAATTGTGTCATAACAAGCATGATTTAGTTTGGTGATATGAACGTTACTTTTTCTTCTTCACTTAGAAAGGAGACACGCCCCTCCACATTGCCATCCGAGGGCGAAGCCGTAAGTTGGCTGAGCTGCTGCTGAGGAACCCTAAAGATGGCCGTCTGCTCTACCGTCCCAACAAAGCTGGAGAGACGCCATACAACATTGACTGCACCCACCAGAAAAGCATCCTCACGCAGATATTTGGAGCCAGTATGACCCATTTCATTAAACAAGAAGTGTCTGACAGAACAAGTTCTTAGCTTTGTTGTACAGAAACAGTCAAAAGATAAAACTGCTGCCCAGGCACTGTTTATTTTGTTTAATCTTTGTGTTATCCTCTCTCTTTTTGTCAGAGCACCTCTCCCCCACTGAGACAGACGGAGACATGTTGGGTTATGACCTCTATAGCAGTGCTTTAGCAGACATCTTAAGCGAGCCCACCATGCAGCCACCTATCTGTGTTGGACTGTACGCTCAGTGGGGCAGTGGCAAGTCTTTCCTTCTAAAGAAACTGGAAGGTGTGTAAGCCCCCGGCATTAAAAAACTCTCATGCAAAGACGAAACATAACAAGTGTGAGAATTTATTCGTGGATAGTTCCTCTCTTCATTTTCTTCTTTTCTGAAACACTTGATTTTATAACGCGCGTGTGAATAAAATTTGCCATATTGTAATTTTCCCTTCATACTCAATTGGAATATCTGTCAAGAGGTGTATATTTATTTCTTGTGTTTTACTTCTCCTTTATTTCTTCTTTTTTCTCTCTTGCACCGCAGATGAGATGAAGACCTTTGCAGGCCAGCAGATAGAGCCATTGTTCCAGTTCTCTTGGCTGGTGGTTTTCCTCACCTTGCTGCTGTGCGGCTCAGTGGCCGTGATTTTGGGCTTTTCTGTTGATCCCAAGCTGGCAATTGCTGTCTCCCTCAGCCTCCTCGCCCTGCTCTACATCTTTTTCGGTAAGGAGACGACTATGATGCTAGAAATGCGAAAGTGGTACGAAAACTTTTTTTTAGGGTTTTAGAGAAAGCTTAGGGAGCAGCCTCTGTGAAAAGGGTTGAATTATATAATGACATAATTTTGTATATAATTTTCAGGACCATCAAGGGGTTCAAAGTGGATTAATAAAAAATTGTTATAGATATGTTTATTCAAAGTTGATAACAAATGAACAGCACCTAAAATAGTTGTAATAACGGTTTACTGTCTTCAGTGTTGGTGTACTTTGGAAGTCGGCGTGAGAGGGAGAGCTGGAACTGGGCGTGGGTCATCAGCACCCGTCTGGCTCGCCAGGTTGGTTACCTGGAGCTGCTACTCAAACTGATGTTCGTCAACCCCCCTGAACTTCCTGAGCAGACCACCCGAGCACTGCCTGTTAGGTGACAGTGACACATACACACTCTCACACACACGTTCGCACACACAATTACATGGAATCAGCTGTGTTCCTGTTTGTGGAGCTTATTTAAACCATTTCAAGCAAAAATGAATAATTTTTGGATCCTAAACAGTTGGTTCTCAGGTGAAACAAAATATCAGGTGGGAACCAAATTGGGCATGTCAAATTCAACAGGTCATTTTGCATTGTGCAACTCCCTCTGTTGTTCTTTAAATACAATTGTTAAGCTCATTGGCTGATATGTTGGCTGATACAGTAGGTAGCAACAAAGTTCCAGGAAATCTTAAATCAAACCAGTTCAGGCATCAGAGCTTATCTGCTGGAAAATCACCCACAATGATTTCTGTCAGTTCCCAAGGTCCAAGACAAAAAAGGTAAACCCTTTATAATTGCAGCCCTATGCTGCTTTTTTCTTTTAAGTTGTAAAACACAACAGGGGATTTTGTGACAGTAACAATTACATCTATTATTGCAACATAGTTAAAATAAATATTTTAGCCCCAGTCCAATTTGCAGTCTCTCTTCTCTTTTTCATGTGTCACACAGGTTCCTGTTCACAGATTATAATCGTCTGTCCAGTGTTGGAGGGGAGACATCGATGGCTGAGATGATTGCTACACTTTCAGATGCTTGTGAGAGGGAGTTTGGCTTCATGGCTACCAGACTCTTTAGGGTCTTCAAAAATGATGAAGTCCAAGGTGAAAGCACTGTGTTTGACTTTATATGTCAGTCATGTTTTGACCTTTCTACCCAAACACTAAAAAGCTGTCAGACCTGTTGTTGAAATATAAAAGAATCTTGCATTTGCAGTTATGAGTTTGCTTTATTATCGGTTGATGGCTAGCAAATTAAAATAAGTAGGTGCACTGCACAATTTTTTTGAGCTATGAAACCAAAATTTAAAGAAGAAAAAAATTCAGTTTAATGACACAATAAGCAAGTTCCCTTGATTGTGTTGCTTATGGCATATATATAATTTCCTCTCAACAAAATTGGGTTAGAGATCTTGTGAATATAATCAATTAGTTGAATGAAGCGTTTCGCCAGATTTTTCTTTATTCACTACATACTTCCTCATATAATCCTATATGAATATCTGAGTCTTTGATGGTTCTTAAGCCCATCACTCTCCTTTTATCCTCCACCCTCCTCTCATACTCCAGGTAAGAAGTGGAAGAAAACATGTTGTCTTCCCTCTTTCATCCTGTTTGCCTTGACACTTGGATGCCTGATCACCGGTATGGCCCTGTTGGCCATCTTTAAGGTGAGTTAGAGCAATAAAGCTTGTACCTTTTTATAAAACAGGATGCCTCTGAACCTTTAGGTAGCTGGATATTCAAGTTACTAGTTTTAATGGTTTTATTTTCCAGGTGGACTCTAAAAACTTGACAGTAAATGCTGTGCTGATAGCTATGGCGAGTGTGGTGGGCCTGGCCCTCCTGCTTAACTGCAGGACCTGGTGGCAGGTAGCTGACTCCATCCTCAACTCCCAGAGGAAACGACTGCACAGTGCTGCCAACAACTTGCATAAACTCAAGAGTGAAGGATTTATGAAGGTAGACCAATTGAATTTAGTCATTGTAGCTAATCCAGGGCAAGTGGATATCATTCAACATCCCGTTATCATAGCTAAAGGGGCTTTCCATGTGCTTATTGAATTATGAAGCTGTTGTTCCTAATCCAATCAATTTCCCTTCTCACACAAACATGGATAATTAAATATATTTTGAACCATTTATTTTTCCACTTCACCAGGTTCTGAAGCATGAAGTGGAGCTAATGTCAAAAATGGCCAAAACCATTGATGGCTTTACCCAGAATCAGACACGCATGGCAGTCATCATCGATGGACTGGATGCTTGTGAGCAGGACAAAGTGCTACAGATGCTGGACACGGTGTGTGTTTGCACATGATCCTGTGCATGGGCACATAGGTCATGAATACAACTTCCTCTTTGCAGATAACAAGATAATTTGTAGGAGTTATGTTTTTCAGCACCTGTCACTCAAGCAAATTTACAACCATGAGACAGACTGTTGTAGAGCAGCTGTCTTGTGGCCTTAACATTCAATAGGTCTTTCACCTGTGTACACAAGAACTCCCATATCTCCAGTTCTGTGCAGCCACCCTGGTGTTCCCAGCTGCCTCAGTTCACCTCCAACTTAAGATTTATCCACTCAGCTGCTGTAATAGAATTTCCTTTAGCCAAATGATTTTATTTAGTGAAGTAATCCCAGAGAAGATGGCAACCTTCTGTGTCCTAATGTAATCTACTCATCTCTGAAAGCACCTCCCAGTCTCTCAGAAACCATCTTCAGTTCAGAGAGATACAAAAGCGGCACCCTGAAATCCATTTTTTGTTGGTTACATAAATAACCAAACATCTTTTATCTAAAGATGCAGAAATCATGTGATGGCGCCTGAGATGATAGTGTTAACAGCTGCTGTTGGAACAGAAGTTCATCATCCTGTGGGGCAAGGCTGAGGGTGTTGGCCAGGGGGGTTAATAAACCATGTTTGCACGTAGCACAAATTGATGTCCTGTGACTGTGGGACAATGTCCCTTATTTAGCTGAGTGGAATTTCCCAACACCATGTGTTGTGGACAGTCAGCTCTCACAGCAAAACCCTTCCTTTTGACATTTAAGTAGACACTTCCCAGTGAGATCTGCTGTGTTTAGTGCTCAGTTTTTTGCATGACTCAACCAAATATTTTTTATGATTCATCAGATTTATAATGGTTCGGAAAATATATTTTTTGGAATAACAACAAAAATTTGGTAAAAGATGTTCTTCACGATCTATTTTATGGTTTCTTTGTATTTCCAGATGAGAGTGCTCTTCTCCAAAGGTCCTTTCATCTCTATCTTTGCCAGTGACCCCCACATTATTATCAAAGCTATTAACCAAAACCTCAACAGTGTGCTGAGAGACTCCAACATCAATGGACATGACTACATGAGGAATATTGTTCACCTGCCAGTATTCCTCAACAGTCGAGGTCTCAGTACTGCCAAAAAACTCTGCATGGTAGCTCCCACCAATGGAGAGGCATTGCCTGCTGAAGGTAAGGAGAAAGGCAGATAAACAACACATGTTATTGTATGCATATAGATTAAGTTTTGAATAGATCATCAAAATTTGGTGTCACTTGTTTATTTTTTATTCTAAGGCACTGGCCTACCTTATCTCTCTCCCTTTCTCTCTCTCCCTAGGATGGCATGAAGACATGGACAGGAAAATGTCTGTGACCAGCCTTGGCCAAGATCAGGCCAAGTTTGGCAGCAGGAATGCCCTAAACCGCAGGGTAACAGCTATTCTAGCCTAGCTTATTTATATTGGCTAATATCACATGAAATGATCCATCGGGGTCACAACTTCACATGAAGTTTGTGACCCTACACAACAAAAGACCCCTCTCAAATAGATGGATGCGATATGCAGGTGTAAAAGTTTAAAGTTAGGAATAGGCAATAGGAAAAATACAAGTCCAAGAGTAGAATTATAGTAAATCAAGACCAATATTTCACACATTGTTTAATCTACTTGTTAACATAAAAAGACACCGTTCCCACACCACACAAACCCAATCGAATCACAAAAGGCAACAACATTAGGAAATTGCAGATAAACTGTTTATGCAAAACTAAAATCAATACAGATGTATTGTAAGATAAAATAAATTTGTTTTCCTTCCACACTTACTCCCACAATACTCATGTAATATTGAAATTTTCTAAGCTATTTTTTTAAGCCTGATAATATTAATCAAACAAAAATGCATTTAGCTTACCGAAACTTAAATATAAAACACTGGATTGTTTTTTCAAGATGTTGCCTTACAAACCATCACTGCTCTGTCTGTTTTCGCCCCCCTCCCTCCCCGAAGTGGTGGGGATAGGGGGGGTGGGGGTGGGGTGGGGGGGGGGGGTCTGTGCAGTTGGCAGGCGGTGCAGAGGCCAGAGGACAGAAGGAGACACACCGAGACGAGAAGAGTGAGGTGCTCGGTGTGCGGCCAAGGTTCCTGTTGTAATTGATGTAATGACTGTTTATCCTTCCTGCTGCGTTGCCACAGCCTAATGACAAGGCCTAGCAGCAGTGGGTCCCTGTGACAAAACACTGGCACCAGGTCTGCTGGCAGGAGGCTAAGTGACTCTGCTGCTGTCGCTGATGCCTTCCTTCCCCCCTGCGAGACCTTCCCACTACCCCTCCTTCCCTTCCGCCTCCCTCCCTTGTTTGTTTGTTTGTTTGACATTTGTTTGTACCCTGGGTTTATCTAGTACCCTCAATTATTGGTGTTGGCCTTTTACTTTGACGCGGCATGCTCTTTTTATTTGCCCTCCGCCACTAGCTAACTCTTGGCAGGAGGGCCCTCTTTCTACAAGTGGAGATTAAAATGAGGGCAGGAGGGGAAAATGAATTAGTGGCTCTCCATTTTCATGTGGCTCCTCAAGTTGTGGATGACATCAGGATTATCTCTGCCATCTTATTTCCATTTTTTGGAGTGAAATGAATCACATTTATACACAAACTATTTATCACCAGGAATGTTCGGTATTTACAAAACAAAATAAAGGAACCACACTCTGAAAGTAATTTTCACAGAATAATTGAACAGTTTATAAATAAGGGGAAGAAAAACCAGCAAAAGTAAGCAAATACCAAAATATAATGTGAATCAACAAATACAATTTTTGTAAAATCAAAAAGAAAAGCCTGCCACACTCGACTGCCTGCTTGATAGACCTTCCCAGTTTTGACTGAGTGGTGGCCATATGTTTCATCTATCTGAGAAAGAGGTCATGAGACTAGCGTTACGACTTCAAAGTCAACCAAAAGCCTCGCCTTGGCTCATGACCATGGCAGCTGTCTGATATCATCACAGATGTTCTCCGGTACATCTGTGTCAATAGCTTGCCTGTGTGTCATGACTGTTCAGCTTTGGACAGTGTCTCTTTGATTTTTACTTGCAGTCACAGGCAATTATGTTTTTCTCATGAAAGCACATACGCTTGAGAAGTGAAGGGAGAAGAAGCTGATCATTAGAGTGAAATGAAAGGAAACTTTGTTTTTTTTTGCAGGGTCAAGTCTCAGACCTTTACTGGGATATTTTTATAGCCTGTAACTGCTTGTGTGCTCCTAAAAAAAGGACCATTGATATGCTAAAATAGAATAATTTCATTTGAATGAGAGCAAAATAGCCCATGGATGTATAATTGGGTTGCATGTAAGTACATTCAAACTTGAAAAGACCGCACTGGAAGTCAACAATATGGAAGCATTAGGCCCCCTCACAAGTCAACATGTATTCCTCAATCTGTTCAAGCACATGTTTCTACAGTGACATGGCCTGAAATCACATGGTGACCCTGAAATACCTCCCTCCCATCTCATGATGCTCAGCTTGCGGCAGTAATGATGCACAAGTTATCAAAACTACTACAGAGTTGGAAGCAATGTTATGCTTCTGTTTCACTTGTGCTTTGAATTTGTCTTTGGAGAAATCATGCATTTAAAAAGACTTCCTGGTAAAATATATCACTGTTTAATGTCTCCTGTGGCTATATTGGTTTTATATTTGTGACTGTAAGACTGGGCCTGCTTTTTCTTTCCCACTTATATATTGCTTTTAATGATGCTGTGACAGGATTCATTTCATAGAACCCCATTTCTAATGCAATTCCAAATTTTTAAGATTCTCCTGTATCTTAATGCCAAGAGTGAGTGATTCAAGCTGCATTTAAACGATAAATAAAAACCGTAGTCTTGAAGACATTCTAATCTTGCCAAGCCAGCTGGAAACATTTATTAATCCAAACATGTAACAGTGCCGATCTTATGCTAATTTGAGTCTCTGGTTTTTCTTTGTACTCTCTTAAGGACACGTACCGGCGTCGACAGATGCAGAGGACCATCACCAGACAGATGTCCTTCGATCTGACTAAGCTGTTAGTGACTGAGGACTGGTTCAGTGACATCAGCCCACAGACCATGAGGAGGCTGCTCAACATTGTCTCTATCACAGGTGAAGAATTAACCGTATTCTGCTAAAGCACCATCCTGGTTTCGTAATTACATTTTGTCCTTAAAGCAACATCAAAGTTATTCAACTCTTATTTTTCTGGCTCTGTGTGGGTTGGATGAATGAAGAAGTAAAATGAAAAACAAGTCACTGTTGGGATTAAATTATTATTGGATAAAAATAATAAAATAGGGCAGCATAAACAGTTTTAAATGCAAATACACATATCATGGGAATGCAAACCTCAGCAACAAGATAGTGTTGACCAAATAGTCGACATCCTTGCATCAAAGTTCATCTAGGGAATACTGTCAATAATCAATGACTAAGTCTAAGCAACAAGCAACACTGATGCAAGGCACAGAGTCCCTCTATCAAGTACAACAGTGTTATCCAGGGTGTTGTACTGGAGACAGTCTCTGTGACAATAAGGACAAATTTGCTGCTCTAAATACAAAACCTGCTTTTCCCTTGTCAGAGCTGATGAGTGTATTTCTCTCTTAGCTAATATATGTTTAGCAAAAGAGGAAAAAAAAACTTGTAGGAAATGATCTCTGTGATTTGCGGTTGATTCCAACTAATGACTTAACCGTTAAAATCCCACCTCTTATTGCCACAACTTTGGACTGATTATTAATCCACAGAAGCACAATTTGAGAGGGTTGTTTTCTTAAGCATTTATGGAGAAAGGTTGCCATTGAGATCACTGATCCTTCATGCGTCCACTATTACCAGGTCGTCTGTTGCGGGCAAATCAGATCCTCTTTAACTGGGACCGGCTGGCTTCATGGATCAACCTGACAGAGGAATGGCCTTACAGGACATCATGGATCATCCTGTTTTTGGAGGAGACTGACGGAGTGTCTGACCAGGTCACTCTCAAGACCATCTATGAGAGGTACAAACACATACAGACAGGCACAGTCTCACCATTTTAAGCTACTTTTCAGATCCACAAGGAGTACAGGCTTTCTCTACAAGCCTACACAGTTACTTTCTTTGTTTTATTTTTTGCCTTTCTTCTCTCTTGTTATTTGTTACTGATGGCATGATGTTATCAGGCTGGGGCTACTTTAAAACCATAAAATGTCAATAAACTCTGATGAAGTTTAGCTGAAGGACCCAAAATTATAAGAAGTATGCTGCAGAGTTGCCTCTTTGTCCTATCCTGTCACATGGTATCAAAAAAGCAGAACAAAATTAAAGAGTCGGAGTCCACAAATAATCATCATTTTTATGTTGTCTTTTTAAAATACTGACATAAGTAATTTTGACCAGGAGGTGGCAGTATAGGATTTTGTTCTCAATATGGGCTACATTAGTCCACAGTTACTGCTGTTGGCTGTGAGTACCACAGTAATTGGCAACTGACAGACAGATTTGTAATTGATCATAAAACACAAGGAAAATGATGACTATATTATAGCTTTGACATCTCCAGATTTACAAAAGTACGCAGTCTCATTAAAGTGCACAGTTGATGCTCAGATGTCTTTGGTTGAGCAGAAAAGGAAAAGTCTTGTACGTCACCCTGTGTGTGTAAACAGCATGACTGCTCATGCCTTTGTATGTGTGTGGTCACAGATGCTTTTAGGCGTGCTCACCACAGACAAGAGGAGGAGATCCGACACAGGCTGAGTCGCTGGGTTCGGGTGCTGTTGTGCATCAGTCGCTGGCCTTTAAAGGTTGCACTCTGTCACAATACACTAGTGCCTACGACTCCTGCGGCAGTGAAGTGTCACAGACCGTTACTGTCAGCCAGTCAGCCAGCTAGATTCAGCAGACAACCCTCCCTCCCCCATCTCCAAGGGAAACCACTGCCTCATTAGACTAGGTTTTCGTTGTTTGTTTTTCAGAGGACAATAGGCATTACCTTCCATTTTAGTATATGACAGTCAAGCGTTGTATGGAGGTTTTACAGTATGAGGGCAGGACAGACTACAATTCATGATGTAAAACAAGTAGTGTCTTATTCAGAAGGCATCATTGTAACTCGATTATTTTTCTAGATACTGTGATGTCTGCCTTTCACAGTGTTAATTTAGAAGGAAAAATAGGTCGCTACTCTTGCCTGTTTTATATCTTTGTCATGTTTAAGTACAGTGGAGATCCTAAAATCAATGTCCATATTTTAACCATAATTAGTGTGGAAAATCAAACTGGGAAATATAATTATACATCGGGACAGCCATGAAATTCTGCAGTGTTTTTACACTGAAAGGCCTGAATTGAAGTGCCTTTACCACAGCATCAGTCCCAATACAGCCATCAACTTGTTTTTGAGCAACGGTCCTGTCTTTCTTTATCTTCCTCCTCACTGGATGCCTTTTCAAATGGCTGCTCTGTTCTCCAGTGGTTTTCGGAGAAGTGTCCCTAATGATGATGACAGGAAGCCTTCAACAGGCTAAACACAACGCCTTGCCTAGAGGCCTTATCTCTTGCACCAATCTTACACTGATAAGGCTCAGGCCTCTGTCCGTGTATCTTTTTCTGTCTCTCTGCTCTTTTCTTCCTCTTTCTTATGATCTCAGACTCTTCAGGTCCCTTTTTTTTGTTCTGGATGAGATAATCTGTCTTTTTCTCCTAGCAATGGATGGGCACTTGACTGGCCTTTCAGAACCTCAGGCCCCCTTCTCTCAACTGTCTTTCTGTTTGAGAAAGAGATAGCTACTTCTTTTTGCTTCCCTTTTTAGCAGTGTATATGCAGACACACATACGTCACTTGCACACACACATCAGCTCTCTAAATGCATGGCCTAAATTCAAGCAGTGGACCATTTCCTGTGTCTTATAGTTAGCATATTTTTACTCAAGACCGTTATCAAAATATCAACGCGGTTTAGACCTTGTGTGTTCTTTGCATGTTGTTGTACTCAACAACACATGTTTGCGTTGTTGTGCTCAACCATTTTTACACAGCAGAACTGCACATCCCCTGAGCGTTACTAAGTGAATATATTAGTGGTGAAGTGAACGTGGGGGTGAGTCAGCCCCTTATAGGTCAACTGTCGCCCTGCATCTCAGTCACAAGGCAGCCAGCACTTCCTCTCCTCTCCTCTTTGTAAGGCTTGCTACAACTCAGAAGGCCACAGTACACAGAGCATCAGAAATATTATATTATGCAGATCATATTCCATATAAATCTTTCTACAGGTAAAAAAATACATGTTTAATCCCTTGAATCTGGCTCAGTCTCAAGAGAAAGCCTCAGTTTTCACTGTGTGCTCTACCTAGCCTTCTAATTTTAAGCTAAATTCACCCATATACTATTAAACAATATAGAAATTTTGCATGAGTGCCATAGAGCTTCTTCTTAGTGATGAAGATGACAGCTTCTCTTTGTAGCATTTACCTAAACTCAGAGAAAGTAGAAAAAATAGACATACGCTTACCCTCCCTCATATCTCTCCCAAACACACTCGCTTTTAAAACGGCTGAAAGCTGTTTTTAGCAACTTGCCTGGCAATAACAACTGTCCATGAATGGCTGTGGAGAAATTCGTAGCACTAATTCCCTGAACGCTCCCGTAGCGGGAGTGGGCCAGTACAGCCCTCCTAATCTGATGGAGAATGTGTAATCGGTTAATAACCTCAGCGATTTCTATGATTAACGGTAAGCGGGGGTGGGGGGGGGGCCGTCCAGACTAAAGCACAGTAGCAGAGGGAAAAAAACTGTGTAACAAAGATGGCACTGTCTGTAGGAGATATTCGCTCAAAGCAATCAAGCTTACTCACTTACGCACACACATGCACAAACAAAGCCTTGATAAAATGTTTGTCTCACTAGTTCCGCAGGGAAAACTACGCATTACACCTCGAGCAGTGAGCCAGCATGGTGGCCTCCCTAGCACACTGACAGAAACGGAATAGAAAACAAAACAAGAAGTGTTTTGGACCAACCCTCATATTTGTAGCCGTCAAATTAACAACCCAAAATCTGTGTTTCAAATGCTGTTTTTTGATCACCAGTAAATTGAATTTGGAGCCTGCAGCCTTGTGACTATGATTTTCAGTGTTATTGTTTCTTCCTTCTCAGTATCATCTCTTCTCAGGAGTCAGTTGTTCCTTGTTTTAGCTGCCATTAGAGACTTAATGACTACAGCTAACCCGACTCTTTCCTGCTTCATGGTTATTGCTTTAAAGCAGTAAATGGGCTTTTGTATTCTTTATTTCCTTGATGTTGTTTAGAGCCATTTCATTACATTTAGCCATTCTGTAGAAGCTCTTCAGTGGAGTAATTTCAAGTGACTAAGCATGTACAGGTTCTGGATGTTGCTCAAGAAACATTCTCGTTGGACACGCAGCCGATGTTATAACCTTTGCTATGCCTTTGGAAATCTATCTACCTCTATTACTTTATTCTTTCGTAAGATCCACATTAGCTTTTTATATAAAAGGTAATAGTCTTCTTGGAGGTCAGTGTCTTACTGTTGTTGTGAATTCAATAGAAACTAAAATTAAATTTAAAAAGAAATAAAAAAACTTGAGCAAAATTTTGAACCAATCTTGTGGTTTCGGCTTTTCAGCTGTGACAGTCTGCTGATTTTTCTTTTTTTAAACAATGCTAAACTTAACATTGTTTGATTCCGAAACTAAACAAGCAATTTGAAGATGTCAGCCTGCATACTTGGAAAATGTCAGAATTGTAGCCAAAATAATAATAGCAGTTGTTCTGCTTCATACTAAGATCAAGATTGTTTATCTTGATTATTCATTAATTAGGAAAATTCCAAAGTTAAGACGTGAACAGAGCACTGTTTTCACTGCCATGTTGTGCTACATTGCTGGTGATGTTCAAGATTTGCCTTAAAAACAGACCAGTCTCCATTCACAATAAATCTACAAGAAGCAAGATATAATTAAAACTGTGCCCAAACTTTTTACTGAAAATGAAAATAAGACAGCCGTGCTTTCAGAAACTGTGAGGGGCTGTAATGCATTCATCACATTCATCACAGTTTGTGGTAGCTAAACCAGTAAGTTATTTCACCTTGCAGTACAGACACAAGTCATGCACCAAGAAGCACTTGGTTTGATATGCAGTAAGGTTTTTTATGAGCAGAGCAGGGATTGTAAGAGTTAGTATTGTGGTGAATACATTAATGTAATTGTGTGAAGCCAAAATAATGAGTGCAATTAATATTCAATTATTTGTTCTGCCCTACCTTCAAGGATTTTTTAAGGACTGTTCTTGCTGTCTTCAGGCAACAGCCTCAGTCGGTGTCTCTAACTATTAGTTTTTAATTTTTTGACTGTAGTGTTTGAAAATAGTTCCGTATTTTGGTTGTTTGGGGTTAACATATTTCAGCCTACTGATGTGTATAGCACGTTCAGTCAGCCCCTCAGAGAGTTAATTCTTGGTTGCCCAAAGACCGTTTTCAGCTCTAGAACTTAAAAAAAAGTGTCACTGGTCCACTGAGCAGGTTCCTGCACTGTTCTGACATCTGGTGCCCTGTCTGTGCCAGGATGCCCCCGCCGCACTACAGAGGGTGTTTCTGGCGCTGCACCTGAATCCTCTGTTCATTACACACACCCACACAGAAATGCACACAATCTATTGCTCGCCATACACTTACGGATGCACTTACACACAAACGTATGCACAAATTGTAAGAAAATGCATGCATGTTGCAACTTAAACAAGCACACATACAAACACTCTTTACCACCACAAGTATTTGAGATGAAACACACGTCTGCACACAAAACACTGGCGATCACACAAAACACCGGTGCATGTGAAACACATGCAACACACACATACACACACACCTAGCTCTCACACCAGTGCAACAACATATGTCACCCCCAACTTCTCTGTGAATCAGTGTTGTTACTCAGGCTCTGAGATCTAGGCTTCATTCAGCAAACACTCATGCACACTCTCACAAGCGCTTAAACACACATGTTCACACAACACAGGAAGCAGAACACAGCAGAAAAATTGTTGTCAATTAAGACTGCGGTGTTTAGAAGTAAAGTGCATTGTAGCATCTTTGTGTTGGTCAATATTTTTGGATAAAAACATAAAAAAATCTTGTTATCTAGATACACATTATACTTTTACTTAATAGGTCACAGCTTGTCAAGAATCAACTGTTTCTTTCTTTCCTTCATCCTCACTTCCCTACTGTTTTGTGTCCTAATCCTGCATTCATCCACCAAACAATCCCCCTCTCAGTGATGTGACTAGAGCCAGGCACTTCTCGGACACTTCAAAACTTTTTTCTTTTCCCCACTAATCGCACTCAGACTGAATATGTAGCCAGGCAATTCAGTCTTAATTAGAGAGACTCTTATCCCAAGTACTGAAACATTAAGATGACGCTCTCTTCTCATTCAGGATTACTTTAATTGACACAATTATTGTAATTTGGTTGCAATTATGTGCCGGGATAAAAGTGCCGTTCCAAAGCTCATGCGGGTGATTCTCTTTATGTGGAATCCTTTAATAAGCTCTTAAATATCTTGCTTCAAAAATGGTAAGATCCTATTCTTTTCTTATGATGAATACTTATGAACTTTTTCTGCCCTCAAATGAAAATTCTTTATTCTTTGCTACACTGTCTATTGTTCACTTGAGCTCATGTCGCATTCAATCATTTTTCAATCATCTCGATGGAAAGTAAATGCTCTGAAACGGTTTTTCCCTGTCTGTGTTTCCTCCTCTTAGGGGGCTCATTGTCCCCTTGCTGAATCCCCTCAGAAGGTTTTTCAAAGAAAGACAGAGAAAAACTGGTTATGCTGTTGACTATTGCCCTGCTTTTTGCTGAGAGGCCTGAAGATGTGTGTAAATTTGTAAAGGCTGCTGTGAAACCTCCAGTGTCTCAATAGAGTTCTGGCGTCATCCGTGATAGGACAGCGGCATTGATTCTTCACACCAGTGTGCTGACAAACCACCTGCCTGACAAGCAGATAAAAACAGACGGAGACAAAAAAGAGAGCATGGTAGGCGTGAGATAAAGATGGAATTTGAAGAGTTTTGGAGTTAGATAAGAAAGGGCTTTAAGAGAGAGAGTGGAAAAGAGAGGCTAGTCTCGGGAGGTAAAATGAGGTAAAGAAATCAAAGTGTGGGAATACTGTGGAGGATCAGAGCAGATACCAGCAGGATTACTGCTAGGCGAGTTTGCCATTGGTGTGTCTTAGTTTTATTAAAAGCCTCAAGTGATGCTGCTGCTCTAAGTGAGATAGTCCAGGTGGTGGACACACACAGACTCATGCGCATGTACCTCATGGGTGTTTATACAGTGAAACTGGCCCTCTACTGATTCCATTTGAGCATGTATGCCTGTGTGTGTGAGTGCGTGTGTGTGTGTGTGTGTGTGTGTGTGTGTGTGTGTGTCTCAGCCCAGCCTGCATTGTTGTTCCTCCATCCCTCAGGTGTTTGGCTGTGGTGACTCAGTAATGAATCAGCCACAGCCAGTTCCACACCACTCAACCCCCGCTGAGCTTCTCAAAATGTAAAAAATAACCTCATGGCAGCCATAGCCAGTGTGTACAGGTGACACAGGAGGAGGTGTGTAAGTGTGTCTGCTGGGTGATTTTGATTTTGATTGTGTATTCATGTGTGCAGAGGCCACAACGTCAGTACGCAAGGACGTCATGCAGCATTCTTTGTTGGAAAATCCTTAAAGCTCTTTTCATCTCTGCCTGAAAGCAGAGGTCGAAGGATTAGTCTAATTGGTCTGAAACAAGTGAACTGCTCTGTTCTCCTTCTGTACAAACATTTCATTTCAAATGCAAAAGAGGTTCCAATACACCTCTGTTTGGCCTCTACTCTTTAGTCACTGAGTCGTCCATCAGGGACGACAAGGTTCAATTAACATTTAAATTTGACACTGAGATGGAAGGAAAGGACTGGAGTATCTGCCTGAAACTCTCTGGCATTGAGCAGTATTGCTGATCTCTCCCACTCTGCTGTCTCTCTATGCTGGAACCGCTGGAAGGTTGGGGAACTGATTATAAATAGCAGCACAGGATTGCAAGAGGTTCGGCGCTGACCTTTAAGGGGACAACGAGATTTGCCACTCAGCCACCGCAGGAGCCACGGGCACACTTGATAGTTGCACATACACGCACACACGCGCGCGCGCGCGCACACACACACACACACACACACACACACACACACACACACACACACACACACACACACACACAC
>JAQNCA010000007.1:11786285-11806051 GCA_029783725.1 Acanthurus tractus | reverse complement strand
ACACACACACACACACACACACACACACACACACACACACACACACACACACACACACACACACACACACACATCCGGCCCTTAACTGACAGTGACATCCTGACCCTTCAAAAGTCTGTGGAGGTCAGGGCTTTTTAGGGTGTGTGTGTGCAAGTGTGTGGAAACCACTCTGAAATGGCAAAAGACTAGGCAAGCAAGACTGGAGAAGGCAAGCTGAAGATTGAGTCCGTCAGCCAATATTTAGAAGGGACCACAAGTGTCCTTTTCCTTTCCAACTTTGCCTTTAAAACTGTTTTAATTTGCAACTTGACACTATTTAGAACCAAAACTTAGTCATCGAATTCGTCTGCTCTTGTCTCTAAGCTGTTTCCTCAAGGTTCTGAATAAAGTTCTCAATAATCTGAAAAGGCTCATTCTTTCTGCCTCTGATTCAAAGTGGAGTAGAGGAACTTGTGTAAAAATCCGTTTTAGTATACAGCATGCTCTCTTTGTCTAGCTTTTTATCTCCCATGCTCATGCGCTAATTGACATTCTCCTATCCTTCTCTCATCTTATTTGTGATGCACTCATCCCACTCTGTGAAGTTAACCGGAAGATTACTGGTGCAGCCCGAGAATCCCAAGCTTTATTTGTCACATTCATCACTTACTGTATGGATTTCATCTCGGTAAGAGACTTGTTCCAGATGTATTATCTGCTGCAGAAGAGCACATTTGTCTTCACTTAAGCAGTCCACCCCACTTAATTCGGCATCAAACGGCATATTATTTGACCTTTACAGCAATCAAAACAACCACATGCGCTGATTTGAACTAGCACAATTATTGTTACAATGGACGAATTCTACTATGGCCGTAGGATACTCCAAACACTAAACCAATAAACTGCCAAGCTTGAGTTCAATGTTTTACTGTTTGTCAAGAAAAAAAACTTTCGTTACTCTGCGCGGAGGGTTCAGTGAAGGTATTTGGGGTCTGGAACAAGGAGCTTCCGTTTCAGGGCTGCACATGAGTTTAATCAACATTTCAAGGAACCACTCAAAGTCCCGAGCCCATCTCAAAGGGTGGCCACTTCGAAGCAGTTCGGTTTTTATCAGATTGGTGTGTTTCCCATTAGCCTGCTTGTCTGTGTGGTTTGCTTTGGGATGCACTGGTCCAGCTTAGTACAAGAGAGTTTCAATTATTTAACTTTACTTTGCCACAGATGTATATGGAAAGCAGACGCTGTCACAAGTTGGCATTTGGCATTGCCAAGACAAGGAAGCAAGAAAGAGAAAAAGTTAAAGACAGACACAGACAGTGGGTGTCCACATCACATGAAGCATTTGATTTAAACCAAGGATATAAGTCTGGATTTAAAGGAGACAAAGAACACGGCGTCATCTAAAGTGAAAACATGTTTTTGCTCCCCCCCCTCCTGACTTAGGGGCGGTGGAGGCTTTGGCATCTTTCACTGTAACAATAACCTCTCTCTGCATTGATGCTGCGAGTCCACGCGCCAGATTGCTGGTCTGTCCGCCTGTCCACTGTTTTCCCAGAAAGGGCCTCACTGGGTTCATCCACATGCTTGGCAGACACCGTGCCAGCGGCTCCAACATGACTCTGACCAGGAGAGGAATGTGCCGGACGCGGGCCTGGTTAACTTCTTCACCCACACATTGTTGTTCTGGTCACATAGTGTCTGACATTGAAACTCTTGAGCTTCTCAAACACAATGTGCACAGGCGTTTGTCTGTTCTGCAGGCATCTCTCTCTGTCTTTGGGCCCCTTTATGGAAATGTTTGGCAGCAAGACCACCTCTTTGTGCTTTGCGCGTGCATGTCATTTGTAAGCACAGAGGGCAGCTGTAAAGCAAAGTCAAGTGGCACATTCATGCTTTCAGTGCCCAAATAGCGGACGGAAGGGATAGAGAGATGAATTCTGCTCATTCCCGTCAGCTGCAGCGTGTGGGAGGTTGAGAGGAGAAGAAAGGCTGCGCTCCAGTCAGCTTTGGGACCTATTAGCATTTGGATAAGCCCAGAAAGCTCCCAGTGGCCACACCACACAGAGAGTGGTCGGGCCTAAGTGCCTGTACTACTGCAGCTATAAGCTGGGTCCTGTCAATGGCCCCATTGTGTAGGAACGGCTGCCGAGATGCCTGAAGGCCTTTATCTCACTCGTCCTCGGTCTGCTTGAAAGTAGCACGCCGGTTTCCTTGGCACTCCAACCCGAGCATCCATCTTGTCATTTGGCAACTGATTGCTGATAAGAATGGCTTTGTTCATTTTGTCTGTCTCGTCTGTTCACTGCGAGGATGACTAAGTCTGAAGTGATTTGTGTCAATTGCTTAATGCCAAGGCCAACATCTCATCATTAGTTAACTTCAAAGGGTGTCATTTACATAGTTAAACCTCATTGACAAGCTGCTCTTGTCTTTTATTGGGTGCTGTTTGTTCTGTAACAACCATGCAGTTTGGCTTGTTGGTCAGTATCACTCCAATGGATTATCAGCTGTCAGTTCATGAGTACTCCAGTAATTCTGTTTCCTCCTTGCTCTTTTTTCTTGTTTTTTTTTCTTATTTATGATTCTTCCAAGTGAACAATGATCTTACAAGGCCAGTGTGAAGTGTGAGCTCCGATTTGTGTCTGGCCAGCGGCTCCTGCAGACATGTCTGAGCAATCAGCGGGGAACGTCAGGAATAGACCTCTGACTTCCCTCTTTCCCTCCATCTGTCTGGGTGTACCTCAGTGATAGATGTCCTTGATTTGTTCTTCTTACCAGCTCCTTGTTATCTTTGGAGAATACAGCTGTTTGTGCTACCAGAGCAAACGCAGGTCAGCAAAAAGTCTGCCATTGTACCTAAGTTCTTAATGCTATTGTTGTTTGGAAATGTACACTTTAGATACATCTGCTTTCCAAAAGTTTTGATAACAAATGGAGATGGATGAATTATTGATTTTTTGTTCAGTTTAAATCACTTACTGTTATATTATCAACTATTTAAATATTTTGCTGTAATAAATCAATAAAACAAATAAAATGAAGTAGCTAAAACTGTCTGATTGCACTAGGTTTGAGTTTAAGTTTCATTATTATGTCCTTTTTGACTTTTTACACAGTATGACAGAAGTGTGTGTCTACACACTTCTGAGTTATGTTAAATGGTCCTATAAAAAGAATCTAGAGTCCTTAGAAAGTCTTTGGAGGGTGTTCTCTATATAGCAAAAGGAAGTGCCCTGTGTGAGTGTGTGTATGTGTGTGTGTGTGTGTGTGTGTGTGTGTGTGTGTGTGTGTGTGTGTGTGAGTCACTGGCTCCTTTTGGTCTGTGTTTGCAGACCCACAAATAAACAGCAGTAAGCCAGCTGGAAATGGGGAAAAGCACAGACTTCTCTCAGTCTGCAAATGGGTTAATACAGTTCATGGGAAAAGGAACTTAACACCCACACATACTGTACATGTACTTGCACATGCGCACAAACACACACTCCACCCTTCATCTGTGCCTTTGAATTTTCCCATCCTCACTGCCCAGGTGTTACGCTGTGGACATAACACAGTTGTTTGTGTCGATGCTGTTTGAATTAGGGCCGGCGCTGCTTTCTGATGCTGTTTATGTGTGTGTGTGCATGCAGGTAACATCTGTGCCTTCAGAGATCCCACTCATCCTCCCCAGCAGAGGTCACATGAGCAGGGTTCATCCATGTGCCAACATGGAGCATCCTTGACCTTCTGGGTCTTGTTAAAGGTTCTAGTGGAAGGAACACTGAGAGGGCTTTGTCCACTGGAGCCCAGCTGTGCCTCTGTGTCCTCCCTGCTCACAGCCTTTTTTGTGTGTGAGTCTGTACTGGAAGTCTGATGGAGAAAGTAGTGTAAGGTTGACCCACCTAGGCTGCCATGTTGAGGAATGATTCTCTGCAGCAAGACCGAACAAGATTAGGAAAAAGTGTATTAATGAAACACAGGTGTTAAGATATAGATTTACTCTCTCATAAGGTTCCACTAACTTACTAAAATTTTAAAGGGAGATTAAAGGGAGTTTGACACATGAGCTACTTTTATAAACTCTTTGATGGCAACTCTAAAATGCTAATATCTACACAACTGAGTACTTTCACTTCTTAGTATATCAAATGTCTCTGAAAGACACTCTCATCTCTGCGTTCTTGCCAGACTTGGTTAGAGACATCCTGTAACTACAAGGTCACAGGTTTGAGCCCTGCAACAGCAGATAGCAGATGTGTCTATCTCCGTCCATCTGTCCTGCCAAAATGTCCTTGAACAGAAGACTGGACCCCTACCTGTTTACTCACTGTAAGCAGTCTGCTTTGGAATATCAGCTAAGAGCCTAAAATGGAAGTAATGTAACTTGCCGTGCAATGTGCTTGGAAGGTCTTGTTTTCATCCACCCATCACTGAAGTATGAGAACCTCGCTGGATTGGGCTAACTGGGGGACGGTTCAGCCAGTTTAATTGGAATGGGTTAACCAATAGTTTGGATTATTAGCAAACAGTGTGCGGTGTTGAATCCTTGCCAGATGCTGACCTCACTCTGACTTAGCTAACATGCTGTAGCGATGGTTCTAATCATCCAATCAAGTGACAGAAAGGCCAGCCTGTGTTCACTCTCAAAAACAGATCAGGCTCAGGGAAATACCCTGCTCATCAGGCTGTGTTCAAAGTACTCCAGTAAATAGACTGGGTGGTGCATGTGGAGGAGGCTGAGTTGGGGTTGAACTGGAAGGAGGGAAGGTTAAGCAGGATGCAGGGAGAGGAAAGTATCCAATGAGAAAATGATGAAGGGTTCGGATGAGAAATGAAGGCAGTGATGAGAAAAATGTCTGCTCCCTGCTGGAGTCTCCTCATTCATCTGATAAGAGCGGCACATTCTGGTGATGAATGGACGGTGTCATAAGTCACTCTGAGTTTCATATTTTCATGTCTGAATGATGGGAATAACAAGATGTACTGATGGCTCTGGGTTGTTGGTGTTCGCTTTTCCTGTAGCCTAAGCCACATGTTCCACTGTCTCTGATTAATCTAATCTGTTTTCACCTAGTGCAGCTGAAATTGGATTTTCCACCTCATAACATTTCAGAATTCATGCTCAGCTCTGATCATTTCAGAGACGCTGTTGACACCTACTTGTTAAAGCTTTAGTTTATATTGTATAATGCCTGAGTTTGTTTTGTTTTTAAGTGATTCTACAGAATGGAGTGTGTGTTTAATCTTACATTCTTAATATAATGCAGGGTTGTCTGTAGCACAGACAGGAAAAACTATATCATTCAGTAATGGAACAATCTCCAAACATGGTGTTTACTTATGGTCTGTGATAACAAACATCATGTTAACTGTGGCAGTGCATCATGACGTGCTTCCGTCTGCTGCTTGCTAAATTACCCTGATTGTCATCTTCTCAGGTTTCCTCCTCTGCTCAGAAAAGATAACATCCCTCACTCTATCTGTCCTCAAACATCCCCCCTTTCACTATCTTGCCTTCTCTAAATCCAGTTATCTCTCTGCTTTCATGATGATGATGACCGTTGCATATCTCTTCAATCTCAACAGTACTGCTTGCCATTTCCTCTTTTCTTTTTTCGTTAGAACATGAAGCTTTGCGTTTTCCAAAGAAACTAGCTTTCAGATTTTAGTGTAAACTGACTTGTTGACATATTGTGTCATATGCCAGTTAGACTATACAACTTACTGTGTTGTCTTTCATAAGTATTTCGTTTTCCACAGTAAAATGCTGTAGAATTCAGATTTATAGTACTTGTTTGCTTTTATTATTACATGTATTTATTCATATAAATGAATTTGAAGACCCTAAGTTCCAACAACCAAGTAGTCTGGCTCTCCAAATCGTAAGGTATTTACAGTAATGTTGTCTCATATGGCGAATATAATACTAAATTAACTCTAAAACCCTCTCTTCTTTCTGTTGTTTTTTTCTCTCTGAAGAATCTCCAAGAGCATCCCCACCACTAAGGACGTGGAGCCACTGTTAGAGATCGACGGAGACGTCCGCAGCTTTGAGGTCTTCCTCTCATCCAGGACACCTGTTCTCACTGCCAGAGATGTGGAGATGTTCCTACCCTGCACCGTCAACCTGGACCCCAAACTCAGGGAGATCATAGCAGGTTCTTACATGTTCAGTGTTTATACAGATGGATAAACAAATCAAAGAAAAAATAAAAATGCATAAAATGTCTTAGTTAGGTGTTGGGAAACCATGAGTTGCCAGAACAGCTTCAGTGCACCTTGGCATAGATTTGACAAAACTCTGGGGCTCTGCTGCAGGGACTAACATTACTCCAAAAGATATTGCCTCATTTAGAGCTTTGATGATGGGGTTGAAAAGGGCTGTCTGGCATGTCAAAATGTCCCATAGGTTTTTCACTGGGTTGAGATCTGATGACTAAGAAGACACATTTGAGCATAGTTATTACTGAACTTAAAACAGCAGTTTGAGAAAAAAAAATCTTGAAACAAAACTCGAGGCTTCAGTCACATTGAGTGGCCTTCCTCAGCAAATTAACTTGCTCAGTTGTCATGGATATGGTTTATTTTTTATTATGACAACAAAACAACAACTGTTTTGTGCAGCAACAAGATGTGGTTTACAGCCTCAGAACTTCCAAATAAGTTGGATCTCGAGTTAAGATGTTGTGTCAGAAAGCCACAGCTTATGATTCAGTGATTTTTAGCCAACGAGGGATCTATCTTCAGTATAGAAACATGCATTAAGTGTATTCCTGCTGACATTTGCATGCAGTTATAACCATATTTATTTACATTTATTTTTAATGTTTATTTGTCCTTTCAGAATAGTCACAACATGCTTAACAAGATACAGTTTCAGAGACTTTGCAGTTTTACACTGCACAAAGTCTGACCGGTGTATTTACAGATCTTTTAGGTCCTACATCAAAAATCTTTGCATGCATTTAAAACAGATATAAACTACTATCTTAGCATAATTTACTGTTTGTCATCAAAAACTACATATGAGTTAAACAGATTTTTTTTTTTATCTCTGTCTTGGTGTATGTGTGTTTTGTGTGTGTGTGTGTGTGTGTGTGTGTGAGTGAGAGAGAAAAAGGTTAATTGTACTGATTTTTTGAAAGTACATAAAAGGGTTTGGTATACAATTGCATGGACAAACAGTGAACTAGTTCTCTATGTCATCTATTGAATTCATTGCCAGCTCACTTGGCAGTGACATTACTCATAACATTGCAGCAGGGTCGGTTCTAAAATCGCCCACTGCAGGGGCTCTCAGAAACCTACTGCTTGCTTCTCATTTCCACACAATCAAATGTCGTGCAGGTTTCCGCTTCATCGCTGTGGGATCAGGACAATATTTTTACTCACTGTCACCAATCTGCCTCCAGTGCCACACCGAATTTCACAGTTTGTAGCTACAGTGACGTAATAGTGCATCAGTATTAAACTGAAAGCAAAAGCAGCACTGTACTTTTGTTACCGTGCGTCAGTGTCCATTCAGCCCATAGGAGTGTCAATGACGCTTAGTGTGAAGCTGCTGCATCATAGTGTTATGAGACCACAGAAAACACACAAAATCACACACACAAAGTCTGTTCTATTAAGCCAACGTTGAGTCATGGATGGCGCAGCTGACCAAGCTCCACAAGCAGACGACCAGTCACTAAGTACAGGAGTCCTGTCCTAAAAGTCTGTTGGTGTACATATGTAGCTACAGACATCTACTGTTTTTTTGTGTGTGTGTGTGTGTGTCTGTGTGCACTCAAAAATGTGTGGGTGTTTTCACCTCCACACGTGTTCTCAGAGAGCAGAAGGTGACCAATGCTCCTACCCAGTCATCCCGCTCCCTCCACTCCCTCCGCGGCCAGTCGGTACTTGGTGCCCAGTGTCCTGTGGCCAGCCAGTGGGCAGTTCAGTCAGTGATACCCGCCCATGAGCCTGACTCACATCATAAGGCCCCCATTGTGTTCGCAGGCTGGATTGGGTCTCACTCAGCGTGTCATTCAGCAGCCACTTGTATAACCAGGAGACATTCTGGTGCCTGCTTCTGTTTCTGCTTCTTACTTTCTTGCCAGCCACACAGAGCAACTCTGTTCTGTCTCCGGGCTTATTTAACTTTAATTTGAGAGGTTTTAGCGAAGCTCCTTCCTCTTCGCCAACTCGGCTCCTCTCAAAGTCGAATTGATTTATACGAAAGAAATGTGGTAAAGTAGTTACGCGGGTAGTGACTATGACTTCACATGGTTTGCTTTGTTTGACTACATGGGGGAATTTATTTGTCAGGGACAACAAGGTGCTCTATGTGCCAGAGTCAGCACGTGGCTGGCATATCATTTGGAAAAGACAGAATATCAGCCGCCTGCTGGTTTGTAAGCAAACAGAGTCATAGCAGTCGAAGTGAGAATGAAATTCACAGTTGAAGATTCTCGTAATTGTAACATCTGCGCTGGTTTTCTTTGCACTCTTTAGTTGTTTGATCGTCTTATATTTTGGATACAGTAGACATGTTCAGGAAAAATGTTCTTGTTGTGCTCACCAGAGTTCTCTGAATTTTAGGAAATATTGCTCTTGTGTATGTTGATTCATTTTAATTGTTTTTTTTCTCTGTGAATAAAAAACTATTCAAACTCTCCTGAGACAATGAAATAAAGCGAAATTATTTATGTGTGAGAGGATCTTAAGGGTCTTTGTAGTCACAGCCAAGTCATGGTCATCAGCATAATAGATAAAACACTTCCTCTCGTTCTTTTCTCCCCCGGCTCTCTCCTCTTTTCCTGTAGATGTGCGTGCGGCCAGGGAGCAGATGCACATGGGAGGAGTGACCTATCCCACGCTGCCCCTGCAAGACTCAGTGCCCCGTCCCCAGTCAGGTTACAATCAGCACTCTGCCGCATGCACGCCAACGGGCTCCTTTGCCGGACCCCTGCCTCCACAGGCCCACAGTGCCTACTTCAGTGGGATGACGGGCCCTCAGCACCCCTTCTACAACCGGGTGAGAAAAGAACTTGGATTCAGATAATGAGTCCTTGTATACAACTTAGAGCCTAACAGGTGTCCATATTTATGAAAAAATAAATTTCAGAGAGCCACAAGAGGGAAAAGTGCCCTCTCCCTGAAAGACAACCTTTTTTTTTTTTAAACCTGTGACTTGAGTTGCTCAGTATTTTTCACATATTCACAGTGTAACATTGACTCACTCTGTGGTTAATAGATGTTTGTGCCACATGAACAGGGTTTTTTGAAATAACCCACATGAAACATTACTTAGAAAGAAGAAGCACATTTTTTTTCCCCCTGCCACCTTTTGTTGTGTTTGTGTGTCTAACTTCCCTCATTTGATTTTCATTTTAATTTGACCTCCTCTCCCTTCCCATTTCTCCTCTCCACAATCCTTTCTTTTACCCTCATAGCCTTATTTCCCCCATCATGTGTATCACCTGCCACGGCATTACTCCCACCACGTCCCCTCATCCTCACGCTCCTACATTAAACCACCTGGTCAACCTAAGGACAACACCAATGGACTTGTAAGTAGAGAAAGCAGTGCTGGATTGATAAGGTTACAGTCACAGATATTTATGTTATTGTAGCAGCTATATTGTGCTACAGCATTCTTGGGGTGGTTGATATAATTTTAACAGTTGGTACTAATCTCCTGTTCAAGATTTGTTTTTTGTTTTGGTTTTTTTGTTGTTTTATTTTTTGCAATATTAGTCAACAGATCCCTTTTTATATAATTATATTGATGTAATTAAACTTACATAGGCATAGAATATAGTTGTTACATCACTCAATGTTTAATGGGCCATCGGATCCATTGTGTCGATCTACGGCTTGAATATACCACTAAGTTTGACATCCCTTTTTTGAATCACTTTAACACTACTTTTCTAGCAAACTCTTTATCTCCATCCTCCTTGTCTCCCTTTCCTCTGTGTGATGTCATTTTTTTATCCTCAAAATTTGAAACCTGATCAAATTGCAGTCCCCCTGTATTCATTACCCCTGTCCCCATCATCTCCTTAACTCCTGACGCAGAAGTTCTCAGTTTGTGAGGCCAAACCCAGAGTTAGCAGAGAAAGGCTTTTCCCAAAACTGAGTGGTAATGAACTCAACCCTTAATGAACCTTCCTCTCTGTACAATCCATGTCTTTATTCTTTGCCCATGTCAGGATGTTATTGCAGAGGATACCAGAGAAGGCCTCCCCTCCTGTCCCTCTGAACCCACAATGGTAACATGTAGTTACAGCTGTGGTGCACTAAAGATATGCAAATCTGCAACTAGTCCTTCATTATCTGCCTGTTGACCTGAGGCTTAAACCTCATTTGTCATTTAGTGTGTTGCACGTATAAAATGCATGCCTATATGCTTGGCACACCATTAATTTTGTTGTTGTAGTGATCAAAAGGCGAGAGGAGAAATATAGACCGTCGCACTCGCCACTGGCTGCAGGGTGCTTACAATAAAATAAATACTTAGGCTGCATCCGGTGTGAGTACGACCGCCGTCTAACCGTCAGATGCGTTTTTTGTCGCAAACTTCAGTGCAAGTAAATATATCATGCAGAATGACACAGTAGCAGTTCCCTTTCTCTTATAAATGGACATACAGTGTTTCAAACCCACTTCAAGACAGCATGACAAGAAGTGAATCTCTACACCCAGATATTCGCACGTTATTAGAGAAAGCAGCCACTATTAGAACAATTTGAAGATAGCACTACTCAGGAGATTTCTGTTCCACAAAGCCACTTATCAGGGCACTGCCAGCAAGCATTTAAAGAAACCGTATGAAAGATTTGGATGTAGATTCCCATTTAATTTTCCTTCTCTTCGTTGTCTTTTTTTCCCCCTCTTTACATTTTTGCTTCAATCCTCCTCCTTTTCTTTAAACCGTCAGTGCTGTCTTAAATTTTAGCATTTTTTTGTTCCCTGTATCTTCCCTCAGGCTTTTTCCCCCTTCCCTCATAAGTATAAATTTTCTCAGTTTCATCCCATTCTGACTTTTCTATGTACATTAGCCCATCTTATCCCTTTCTGGCCAGCACTTGATCTCTTTGTGTAGCGTTCACATGTGTCTGTATTTCTGCAAATCTGTCGATGTGGATGTGTGTGCACGCTCACTCATTTGTGTGAGTCTTTTGATATGTAAGCGGGCCTAGCCCAGTGTAATTGCTTAGCTGATATAAGTGTGAGTATGGATTCCTCGGGCTGCTGGGATTATCATCAGAGCAACTGTTGGGGCTGGCATCACACACACACACACACACACACACGCACACACACGCTGACAATGAGCCCAACGCCGGTAGAGCTTATCTCCTTACCAAGACGCTTCCTCCCTCACAGGGCTCTGTTTCCTCTTCCCCATCCTTCTGCCCAGCCCTGAGCTCAGCCCAGCTGTAATTACAGTCTTATCACACACACACACTGGGAGGGTTCACACAAACACACGCAGACATTTATGCCTTCGCTCACGTTCTTAGAATACACGTTTTGCAGCCTGAATCGAGCAGTCACATTGGAGGTGTTCCCTGAATCGGAACTTCTGCTTTTTTTCGTGCGGAGTGAGAGATGTCTCGTTCTCTTAGCGAATCGTTCTCTCTGTCTATGTCTCGTCTGCATAGATTATGACCGTGAAAGCCTGCTGACTCCAGTGAAAAAACAAAATCTCCTTGTGTAATAATTCTGCTTCCAATAGCCTCTTCTTCTCCAGTCTGACATGCGGCTGCTGTAAAGGCGCCGTCTCCTCCCCTGCTGTAAGACAGATAAATGTCTGTCTGCTCTGTTGTCAGTGTCTCTTCTGTCACCGATGATGAGTTCAACATGTGTGCTAGTGTCTTTCTGCTTGTTTGTCAGTCCTTATTTTTGCCTCTGCACCCCTCCTCCCTCCTTTTTTCACAGGTACAGTCCCAGCTTTGTATGTAAGACATCTCTGTGTATTTTTGTCTCACTGTCTGACTGCTCCTTTTTGTCTCCTTATCAAGCATTTAAAGTCGCTGCCTTACAAATTGATGCAGGTACACCTATGGTTTCATGGTCACTTTAATCTCCGCATCCAACCCTCTACTTTATCTTCCACATGTCTCCACTTCATTTCTCCTGTAACACACCGGTTCAGTACTACCAAGCATGCAGTAGAAAGAGATACTGTAGACTTATTACTTAGAAGTAAATGCAAAACTTCATCTCCTCCTGTTGTAGCTCGGTAGAATCACTAACATAGTAACATTCTAGAGTAAATCCCTCACTTTGTGGACATGAGGAGTAGCTAGAATCACCAAGTGCCAGTGTTCTTCCTCTTGCCCACCACTACAGGAAGTTGGCACCTACTATTGTGTGCTGTATTGTGTGAGCTGCTCGGTTTTTTGTTTAACAACTACTCACAGACCGACTAAGCTCTGCTCTTCTCTCCCTCGAAACCAGAAACAAAGCTGGGGAGCTTAGTCTGAAGCCGCGTCTTAACGGCGTTAATAGCCTAGAGAGAGAAAGCGGAGATGACAAGAGAGAGAAGGAGTAGCGTAGGAAGAGGAGATGGAGGAGAGAGTGATGGAAAAGAGAGTGAGAGGTCAAAGCAAGAAGTTTAGAGGGAAGGAATGTGAGAGGAAGGAAGGAAGGGAGGGAGGGAAGAAGGGAAGGAAAGACAAGAGTTAGGGTTCATAAAGACAAGCAGACTCCAAGAAGGGTGAGTGAAGAAAGCAAGAGGAAGATTTGTTAAGTATTTGTGCCAGCTGGTCGCATGTTGGCTGCGTGTGAGGCCGTAGAGCATCAACAGGCCATTAGTATCAGCCACATTAGTCTGCTCGACTCAGCAGCAACCCGCAGACTCACAGACTCCATCCCTTAAGTGTCGGGCGCACAATTTACATGCTTGTGTATACTGCAAGAAAAAAGAATAAGGCAAGGTAACAGTGTATTTGGATAGGTTGGCAACTTTGTTTAGCTTTTCACTTAACACTGTGTGACTGATAGAGAGAGTTACTGTGTGGGGTTGTGGTTTTGCACCTCCGTGTGCCTCACAGAAACAAGTCTGCATGTCTTTTTGCCAGCGACTTTTGCTTGTTTTGCCCTAATCAATGTGTCAGGAATGATGATTAATCTACCAGAGTGCGAGTTTGCAGTGGTAGCTTCAACTCACAAAACACTCTGAATAGGTTGTTTATGTTATAATTGTGTGTGTGTGTGTCTGTGTGTATAGGTCTCACCTACAGTCCTGCTCAGCTCTATGAACACAGATGCGGTGTGTGAGCGTGTCAAACAGATAGATGGAATTGATACCAACATGCTACCTCAGTACACTTCCACCATCAAGAAGGTTTGTCAGTGACATTCAAAATGTGACCAATGAATGTTAAAATGGTAGTTATTTAAGGTAACAAATGTGTTTTTTCTTTCATACTCTGTATAGCTTCTATTACTCACTATTCTGCTGCCTAGTTTGATTGTGTTGTTTTGTTATTTGGCCTTTGCACAAGTCGACAAAGTCAATCAGTTGGTGAACAAACCTCTCAGTCTCCTCCTTGTCTATTGCAGGCTAATATAAATGGCCGAGTGCTGTCTCAGTGCAACCTGGACGAGCTGAAGAAAGAGATGGAGATGAACTTCGGCGACTGGCAGCTCTTCAGGGGAATGGTCAGACTAAGTTGTTTTTCTGGAGTGTCTATACTTGCCTCACAGTCTGGTTTAACATGGCTGTAATGAATATCTTACTTGTAACATATTGTGTGGAAGAATAATTCTGCTTGTTTGTTTTTAATCAAAGTCAGCAAATGATAAAGATAGACATTCACCAGTCACATACAGTCTCTTCGCTCTGTGATATTGCAGACATTCAGCCCTACCATGTTCCCCCTTGTTATATATATATCAGCTCTTGTTTATTCCAAAGACACAAGACAGCAACTTGTAATATGAGCTCATGTGCTGCAGCAGAGATATTGGGATGGAGATTTTATAATCCGTATTACGAGAAAGGCCCTAGTCAGTCAGCCAGGAGTCTGGCCGGCTGAGCCGAGGCTGAAATCACTAACACATGTAGCCGGCTCCGCTTCATCAGATGTCAGTCTGTGCTCCTAATACCAAACCAGAGCCCTGGATTGGTCGTGTTTTACAGGAGATCCAGTGCAGCGCTCGCACAGGAGCAGCTGGAAAGTGCAGTGGCCTTTACAACTCAGTACACTAACCAGTGTTGTGTTGCCAGGACACAGCCAGCAGAGACATCTGGTTCAAGATGGCTGACTGATATCTGGATGAAGAGAGGTTATTGTTAGGGAGGAGTGGACAGCTGAATAGCTCTACTTAAGGAACAGCTGATCCTTGCGAGCACATGTTTTTGTTGTTACCGCCTCTCATACTTGCTTTTTATGTCACATGCTTTAAAAAACATGTTTTTGAATAACTCTGTGTACTCTGGAACAAAAGTCAGACGACCTCTGATATATCGCAATGTACTTTTCCAGGTGATGGAACAGCGCCTTGTTGAAAGCCAGGCTCTGCTTCAGGATGAGTCCCGAGCTGCAAGCGAGCAGGGCAGCAGCGTGCACCACACGGAGCCCATCAGACGCTCAGGTGGAGCCCAGCATGAGGCAGCGGCCTTCAGCCTCAACCTGAGCTTCGAGGAGCTCAGTGGAGCAGGACTGGAGGAGCCTCCGAGAAACAGCAACAACTCACACTGGCCGGTCAGTCTTCCTGCTAAGCGCTCAGTGGAAATACACAACTAAAAATACAAAACTGAATTGCATGTGTGCATGCGCAGCCACATCATTCTCACCTATGCACACACGCGAAGATAAAGAGGTATATGAGCTGATGTAAGCATACATGTGAGCAAATGAGTTTGCCAGGTCCCACACCCAAAACTGTCGCATGAGCACAAGTCCCCTGCAAGTGAGCCGGTGTGAGTAGCTGACCTCAGTGGTTTCACATTAATGTGGTTTTGAGTGAGAAAAGAGCAAGGCAGGGGAAGCTTATGGTGCTCTTCAACATTGCAGAATTAAAAATACACACACACGCACTGCAGCGCATGAAAAGGTGTCAAGGGGCCCCCTGTTTGTTATTTTCACCTTCCTTATTCCCAATTTGCAAAATCTCTGAGACATGAGCAAACACTCACACATAGACAGCTGGCTCTGCTGCTATTTTATATGATCTCACTTTGTGATCTTCAAATTCAAATCATCCAACACGGAAAAAGCACCACGGCTTTCTCACCACTTCATGTGTGTGTTTGCTAGTGACTATTACTGAATCCAATTCTCCTATTTTGAGTTTTTGAATTTGTTGCTAATACAACTAAAGCCTTTAAGCCCTGACGTAGGTGCAACATTTTTATATTATATTATTATTGTCATATATTTTATGTTCAGGTTTCAATTTAGGTCAGCAACCCACAACCATACACCCTCACGCTGCAGTTACTATCAATATAAGGTGCTCCTTAACCGAACTATGCTAAACTTTCCTTCTTCCTGTCAGGTGGCGAGTCACCGCACCTCAAGCATGTCTAGCCTCAACTCTCAAGAATCCTCCAATGACATCTGCAAGCTGACAGACAAGCAGCAGGCTGAGTACCGTGATGCCTACAGAGAGTATATTGCTCAGATGTCCCAGCTGGAGCTGTCCGGTGGAGGGGGAGAGAGGCCCGTGCAGCCCCACCCCGGACAGTTTCTTCAGGCTGCCAGCTCAGAGGACAAAGGGGTGGGTGGACAGTCACAAGTACACTGTGCAGTTTTTGCCATTGTGTCACTGACAGCATAAGTAGTTCAGTCAAATCGGTGCAGAAACTCCCACTGTCATATTATATATTAAAAATACTTTGTGGTTTGTTGTTTTATCGTTTTTAAAATTGTATTTGTAATTGTTTAAGTCCTCTGGCCTGTGCAATGGCAAAAGTCTTAATCTGAGTTGGGAAAGGGGAGATTACTGCTTCTTGCATTTCTTAGTTATTAGCTTATTTGCTTTGTTTCTCTTGGCATAAAGGAGAGACAGGAATCCCCTCTTCAGAGGCCTCTCAGCCAGGAACACGGGATACTGAATATTTTCATGTTTTTCTCACTGAATCTTCCTGCCTCTCCTCAGGCCAAGGAAGGAGCTGATCAAGACAGCCGCAAGTCCTTCACCAAGAGAAGCTCCAAGGCTAGTGATGCCACAGACTTCCCCTCAGGGACCGATGCCCAGCCCCTAGACCCCATCAGCGAGGAGGATGAGAAGCTGGACCACAGCGCATCATCCAGGACTCCAGGCACTAGGAAGAAGGGAGCCGGGGCTTTGTACCACAAGCTTCCCAACGATGAAGACTCGGGCCCGGAGGAAGCTGACAACACCACACCTCTCCTCCATAGAGAGGCCAGTTCTCTGTCCTCGGCGAGAGGCTGCCAGCCCACTGGGCTGCTGACCAAGTCTGGCTTCCTCACCGAAATTGCCCTGGATAAGAAGGACTCGTCCGACTCAGGGATGCGTTCCAGTGACAGCTCCTCGGACCGCTCCCTAGAGGAGGCTGAAGGAGACACCGACGGAGACGGAGGAGCACTGAAGCCCAGTCTGATCGAGCTGGAGCTGGAGGGCCTGGTGAAAAAGAGAGGCCTCCTCCCCAGCAGCCTTAGCGGCCTGCAGGACGCCGCCATGGCCCGCATGTCCATCTGCTCCGAGGCTCCGTCTGAGGCCAGCCTGATGGCCAGCAGTCCAGATGAGGGGTGGCCGTCCAGCGGGGTCAGCAACCTCAACCGCACCAACAGCAACACCACCCTCAATAACAACATGAACGACGGCACCACCAACAACACCAACACCAATAACAGCCACCAGCAGCCAGCTAATGTCACAGGCACACAGTCCACACCCTCCCCCTCTAGCATCGTCTCACCCATTGTCATCATCACGCCCGGCAGCAGCACCGCCAACACCACGGCCGCCACCATGCGCAACCAAAACCTTCGCACCATCAGCCTTGGAGATGAGAGGGAGAGTGTCCTCTGAGAAGCTGCTCGTATTTTAAGAAGGGTCGTGTAGGTTGTTGTTGATGTTTTCGATGTGGTTTGGTTGCTTTGTAATGGTGGTGTTGTGACTTGTCCCGGAGAATTAGAGTAGATTTGTATTCTGCTGTTCAGGAAGTGTTGTTGTGAATCAAGAATAGTGCATTGGAAAGTTTTGATTAGTTGGTTAGTAAAAAAAAAAAAAAAGAATCACCAAATATAAATTGACAATATGATTTCATTTGGAATCAGTCACATCAAATTTTGATTCTTTTAACTTATTGTAATGTCATGAGGCATTTTGTTGTTCTGTGTGTTTGCATTTAGGTGTGATTTCCTCTCTCATGTAAATGTGGTGCTGTTATGGAAAAGTGTTTGGTGATGAAATGTTACATGTTGCAAGAAAAGAAAGTGCTTTTCAGGAAACATAGCCTCAGCTGAGAAAGCTTATTGTTACTGAGGAATCTCTGTCCATAATGTGTCGTGCTGTGCTTTACGGTAGTTAGAAGATTTCATATAGACAGCAAAAGTGGTGCATTGTGTTGTGAGCAGTTTCTGTGGTAGAAGAAGAGCGTGCACTAGTCTCTAGAATGGTGATTGCCTTTTCCAAAGATCCTCTCAAACAGTGTTTTGTGTATCAATAAACATTTTGCCATGTTGACCCTTGAAATTAGTCTCACTTTCTCTTTTCTTGCAGGAAAATCAGCTGTTTTGAGTGATGTCTCATGGACTTGGATTTAGCTTGTAAATGAACTAAACTATTTAAACAAAGAACCTTTTCTACTGTAATTTAATATTTTAACTAATGGAGTTTAGGAGATAACAGAGGGTGGCATGAAAAAAAAAAAGGAAGGTGTCATTGACAGGATTTGTATTGTCCGATAGATGGCGCACTCTCCATACAAACGTGTTTCAGGCTGGTGTCACGGACTCTTGCTTGTCAGTATTAAAAACTACGGAGGGTAACAACTCCAACTGTCAAAGTCGGGTGCGGGGTCCTGCAGGAGTCCCTTTAGGGGGGAGGAAGGGGGTCAAAGTCCACATACAGTCGGATTCATATGGTTTTTAATGTAAACCGAGTTTTTACAGCTACCCTCTTAAAATAGAGAAAAAGATCCGATCAAGTGGTCTCTGGGGGTAAAATCGCCAAGTGTGGGTTCAGAGCTTTAGTCTGTGTGAAAATATTTGAGGGCTCGTGCTGTACTTTGGGCAGGAGATGACTGACAGTCTTCATAAATATGTCACTCACGCCCTTTGTGTCTCTTTCACACCAC
This sequence comes from Acanthurus tractus, assembly GCA_029783725.1. Taxonomy (NCBI): domain Eukaryota; kingdom Metazoa; phylum Chordata; class Actinopteri; order Acanthuriformes; family Acanthuridae; genus Acanthurus; species Acanthurus tractus. The sequence goes on along the minus strand of JAQNCA010000007.1, from coordinate 11,787,822 downwards.
CCTGACGTTGCACTTCCTAATAATTCAGAGCATTTGAGATGAGTTCCTTTGAACTTGAATCATCACCGCAGTAAATCCCATCATGATAGGGTTCACTGTGCCCATGTTGTTGTTTTTACTTGTCACAAACAGCAAAGTGTTCTGTCACCAGGAGCTCTCACTGCTTTATTTCATCAGGGCGATAAATCAAACATCACACTCCAGTGTTATTTGTTGGGGTTTTTTTTTTTTTACATGACGGGAAGGTTTTGAGTTGTATTCGTCAAACTTAGTAAAACGAATGGTAACACAGGTCCGGTCAAAACAGACTACTTTCTTTAAAAAAAAAAAAAAAAAAAAAAAGAAGGAAAAAAATAAAAAATGTCCCAATAAAGAAAGACTTTAATTTTAGTTTTGGAATTAGTAACGCCTCACCGGCCCAGTTTGACTTAAAGTTATATTTCCATAATTGCCTGCTTTTTGTTCTAGAACAACAGCCTACAGCCCGCTGCTTGAATGGCTCAGACTGTCACGCTAAACCATTTAATCCTATTTACTTTACATAGCATGTGAGAAAGTAAAAGTGCAGCCTGTGCGCCCTAAATAAGCTTTTATGCAACTGTGCGCCTCCAGGTCATGTGTGCCTCGGGGAAGTGTTGACTCTGTGTTTTAAACTATTGTAGGTCACATAGGGCAGGTCTGATAAGGACACTTTGTTGTGGGATTTGTTGTTGAAGTGCATCAGATGTTCGGTGTACATACAGAGCTGTCATGGTTGTGTACTTAATGTAGAAAGTCAGCTGAACGCACAGCTGGAAAAACTGGTTTTACGCGCTGTTTTCATGTCTTCTGAACATTGAAATCTCACTCTCTCCCCCCAAAACCGTATTCTTCCCCAAAATGAAACATGTTCAAATTGCGTTTTTGATTTATTTTGTATAAAAAAGGTACAATTTACATTACTTTTATAAAAAGTCTCAGCATAATTAAGTACAACATTACACTTTTGCAGAAGTTTCAAATTCCTGCAACTATACAAGATAAACTCCCGATAAGAGTTCACACGGTTTCATTCTCTCATTTTAACTTTTTTTTTTTAAACAACGTCCAGTCCTTCATGTGCCAACAATTCTGACAAGACAAGACTAAACTTTTTACAGTAACTAACCAAGTTGTCTTTTCTATTCACGTTCCCACCTCCGCAAAAAAGCGAAGACTTCAACAAGGAGAGGGAAAAGGGGGTGAAGGGGGAAATAATCCTTGTGACAATAATCTCGTTTTTCCTCCCACTGTCGGGAATATAACGCGCCTTCCATTTCCAGAAAGGACCCACAAATAAAAAAGTCTTAAGTTAAATAATAATGAAGTGTCCAAACAGAAAACACATCACATAAGATTGTCCCACAATAAGCAAAAGTCTCTTGATTTCAGCGTCAGAAGAAAAAAGAAAAAATCCAGGCCTGGAGGACAAGAGGTCGGAGAAGGGGGGGGGGGGGGAGAGTCCTGCTCCCCAGGTCCTGTTTGTGTTTTTTGCGTATTGACCAAACACCTGCAAAAT
>JAQNCA010000007.1:11765616-11781394 GCA_029783725.1 Acanthurus tractus | reverse complement strand
ACATAAAAGCATTTACACTTGAAAATGAGATTAATCTCCACCAGATACATCCGTTAAATGAGTCTGTAAAGGGGATACAAATCATTTAATATATAAAAGGCTGAAATAACATACAAGGGCCATCTTCCTTCATTGTGAGTATTATTATTGTTATTGTTACTTGATAGGCTACTTTGAGTGGAGTTTGATTTAAAAAAAAAAACACAAGACTTTTAGCTTTAGGCCCATTGTATATTGCAATATTGATCTCATATCCCTTATGGTCTGAATATTACCCCCACAACTTAAATCCCCAATGTCTTACTTACTGTTGTCATAATCTTGATTTATGGTGCAAAATTGTTTAGCAGTTTTTTCCCCTCTTTGTTTTATTTAATTCTGTCACTCAGTTTGGGTTTAAAGAGACTTCGTAAAGTTTGAAGATAGAGCGCGAGATTTCGTTAATTTGTCCATAATTATAGAAAGAAATAGGTCTCTCGAATTTGTACAGTAAAAGTTTGGTCAACTCAAGTTAACATCAGTTTTTGCTTAACTTGTTTATTCTGGGAAGACTCGAGTTGCTCTCAAACACTTTACATGCCAGATTAAACAGTGAGACATGTTTCATATTTGTTTCCAGATGTGGCAGTGCGATGACCAACCTCAGCTGACTTTGACCTCGTGCAAGGCTGCCAAAGTTCACGAACGAATGGCCAAGTGAATTTATTTAGGCTACTTCAGGGAGAGCCGAAAAAAAAAAAGTTAGTGACCAAACAGCCAAACTTTCCCAATGCAGCAGGCGCTCAAGCCAGGAGCGACGAGATATTTTAGACGTTTCTCTTTTTTTTTTTTTTTTTTTTTTTTTTTTTTTGCTCTTCGAGACTCAAAGGCATTCCTTAGTGGCAGCGAAGGTCACCAACATATTAGTTTGGGTTCAGCAGATAAGGTTTAGAAAACAAAGCGGAGCTGCCAGCCAGCCGGAGTGCGTCCTGAAGCCCCGGCGTCGAACTGTCTGCGCTCCGGTCAACTTGTTGATCCTCCGCCCTGCAGCTGCACTGAGGTCTTTGGGGCCGATTTCAAATGATTTACCCCTTTTTTTTTCTCCTTACAGGAAAAATTATTTATGACCGAATAGGCTTACTACTTAAAAGATTTGTGTGTGAACGTCCTGAGTTAGAGCCCCTGCACTGCGAAGGGGGACTCAAACATCCCTTAACACGAAGTTTGGTCGACAGTTTCTGCAAGTTAAATAATAAACTACACCTCACCATTGGAGAAACAATATAGGTCAGAAACTACGACGATCAATACTGTTACTAAAAACAAATTAAAAGTGCGATTAAGTCGGTTTAAACGTAAGAAACAAAGAGCGGCACGATATAAAGGTATTTAATATGAAGCCTAGTGTTGCATTGCTTGTAATACTTTCAATTAAATGCCTTCATTTACACTTTTTAATTTCCCACATTTAGCGACACACCGCACCGTTTTACACAAAACACTAAATTCCGCTTGTTTTAAAGTCCGTGTCCTTATCCCGCAAAAAATAAATCTGCTCTCCACCGTCCCGCAGTATGAAAGTCTCGCGCTCTACTCTTCTCGCTGAGCTGCCACGCGCCTGTCGCGTGCGGGAGTGTACATGTCTGTAGTGGCGCGGGGACTCTTGAAGCAGCGTCGACCCTGCGGGGCGTGGTCTCTACACCCCCAAACAGCGGTGATGTTGTGTCACCGGGAGTAAATGCAAAAGGCGGCTGAACCGTGATCTCCGCTGGGAGGCTGCTGGGTGAACATGCAGCTCAGACACAGAGTGTGCCAACAGAAGCTGGCAAATACTGTATGTTAACATTCATTTGTGCTACAGAGCTCGCAATGCAGTCTGGTGCTAAGACAAAATATATTTCTATTAAATGTCACTATTCAGCCAGTTAGTTTTTTTATTATTCGGGGCATATCTATATCTAGAAGATTTTAAGATAATTAAAAAATGTATGTTCTTATTTCTCAATGCACAAAGGTCCAAAACCATGCGTATTTTATCATCATATATGAGAAAAACAATTATTGTCCTAATATTTGAGAGGATGTAACCAGATAAATTTGCATTTAACCTCAAGACACAAACTAACTAATTATCAAAATGTGAAAAAAGTTACGTACAACTTTAGCAGTCAGTCAAAATTTATAGCTCCATTAGGCTGAAATAATGAAGTTCAGATCCCTGAGTAGTCTGAGTGTTATTGGACGCATTTTATGATCATTAAAAACTCTGCCTGAAACAATCACAAATTAGCATGAGTTCATCTGTTTGGAATGTGTTTCTTTTCGTTCTTTTCTCTTGAAAGTGAAAACTAGCTACTGCATCACAAAAGAAAGTAGCTCTGATTTAACTGGTGTCTGGCCTTGACAAAATACATCTGTTCTGTCACTGTCCTCCTCCCTGTCCACCTCCCACCTCTCTTCAGTCTCTCCTGTGGTCCAGATGGGACTCTCTCTGCTCTCTGAGCAACAGCCATTGAGGCCTGGCTCGCATTGTAACGTGAGAGGCTGCAGCAGGCACACGGGCAGGCAGGAAGCACTGGGAGAGATGGATGGATGGGATGGATGATGTGGCCAGATTGGACTGGGGGACAAAGGCACCACGGCTGCCCGAGTGCCTTCCAGGCTGGTCGTGGAGTGGCCACTCCAAGCCTCCCTGGAGGCCGGCCCTTCTCCACCCTGCACACACCACTCCTCCACATCGCACAGCTGGCAGCGGGAGATGAGACAGGCGGTGGACGATGGAGGTGGACAGCTGAGGCATTGAAATATATATTGAGCTATACCTTTTGACTGTGCTGCAGAAAACTAAAGCAACTAGTCATTTGAAGATGTTAAAAAAAATCCACTTATTTTCTCTTACAGTTGAACCACTCAGATCTTTTGGCCAGCGCTACAACCACCAACCAGTTGGCAGTGTGGAAAAGTTGGCTGCAGTTTAACTTTTGGGCAATATTGCCCGTTGGCATACAATCACACGTTAACATTGCTGTGTCGCCCACCTATCACTGTGGCACAGCTGTCACTGCAGCTAGCAGTCTGTACCCCAGTAATCAGATATATGCATATCTCCACTTTCACACAGGGAGTATGACAGTCTGGTTTCTAGTCGAACGCACTGTCAGAAGATGATTGCCAAAATCAGGAATTTTTTTTTTTGAGCAGCAGGGAGAACGGAGGTGAGGTGGTGTCTGTGTGCAATATAGAAGTTACCTTAAGTTGGGTTATCTTATCCTATCTTATATTTTACCCATTTAACATTGACGTTTGTTGATAATGACCACTGAGTCAGTTGCTGTGGAGATATAATAGATTCAGTAAGAATAAATTGCTATTTCTCTGGTCTTTTCTTTCACAGCTCTGACAGAAGCTTCAGTGAGTAAACTGATGAAGTTGGTGTCGTTTCAATCCCTGTGCGCAGGCGGTCAGGTTCCTCTATTCCAAGGGGAATTGAGAAAGTATATGAGACCTGAAACTAGCTTCTGATACCACCTTAGCTTGAGACTTCTTGGATTCTGTGGTCACAGGGTTTTGTGTGTGCGCGTGTCTTAGAGGCTTTGTGTTGAACCGTCCTAAGTTGTATTTCATTTCTGGGAACTTCACCCTTGCGTGTTTAATGTGTCACTGCCTTTTTCACAGTTTTTATTTTTGCATTTAGGACCTAAATTAAGACTTCTTAGAAAAGAAAAGGTAAAGTACCATTGTATTTAACCCAGATTCATTTAAAATCATCATAAATATGTTGCAAATAAAATTCCATTTTTGACTTTGAAGCTAATAGTGGTAGTAGTTCTCAGAAAAGTTGACATTTACATATTGCAGTTTTTACTGGGAAACTCCATATATGAAGGAAAATCCTGTGATATGACAGAAAGCTTTACAATCACTAGGGACCTTTTGTCGTCTCTCATCCAACAAATGATGCTTCCTAAGTTCTAAGTAATAACAAGCTAATTTTAAACAAGTGATCCACCAAGTCTGGTTGCATAATCAAGAACCTCTTTTCTATTTAAGACTTAAATCAGATGTAAACTGGTTGCTAAGCATCTTGAACACAGTCCAATCAAAAGCAATCATGCGTAAGAGGAAATCACTGTAGCATCAAAAGCAGTAGCGTGACTCCCAGATTTTATAGTTTTAAAGAGGCCAAATTATAATTTTAATTTAACAGATAATCCAAGATTAATTGAGATATACAGTAAACTTGTCTTAGTCAAATCATCATACATTTTGAAATGTTTTTTTTCTTAGTTAAGTACTTAGATATCTGATTTTGCTAACTGAGGCAATGTAAAAGGGTCATAAAGGCTAATGTTGTTGGTTTAATGATAGACATTTCAAAAATAGCCTGCTCCTTATTACCTCTTTTATTCCAGACTCCAAACTGGTTGAGTTAACAAGCTAACATAAATTGTTTCAGTTAGCTCAGGTACATTAGCTAAGCAACAGGTACACCTATCACTTGTGTGTAAATATCTAGTAGCAGCTAATCTTTGCATAAAACACCTGTAGATTATGGGTAACAATCCAATTGTCAGAATAATGTTGAAACTATACATTTCTGCAAACCACGTCAGAGTTAAAACTGTATGTTTATTATGTAGAAATTTTACATTTCTATCGTCAATTTACGTTCTAAGAACATTTGATTTAGTTTGAGCACAAACACTTTGTTAGGCTGAGGAAAGATTTCGTTTTAGCTTAAACTTCCTGGTTTTGTCCGACACTTTGTTAAAAAATTTTGGTTTTGTTGGTTGAAACAGGAAGCTAACTGCGGTCTTGAGCAGGGGTCTGCCGTGTGTTGTTATGTATTGTTTTTCTGCGGAAACATACACATTTTATTCTTGGGACTGCGTTAAATCTTAAATCGTTTAGTAAGCACATACGCTACACAGTGTATAGGCCAAGTTCAGAGGCCTTAACTACGAGACTATATGACCTTCTGCAACCAGTGCAGACAGAACACAGCAGGAGCATAAAGGGTCAACATTTGAAGCTTTCCATACAGCAGGACTCTGTTTCCTTCTGCTGTATCTCTTTGTTGCAGCAGAGCCCACTTCCTTATAACCCTAAACCCTCTGACCGCAGTCATCTCGCTCTTACTCAATCTTAATCTATTTATACAGCACAGAGGGAAGAGAGAGTTAATGTAGGAAACACACTCCTTTCTGTGAAAACAGAGAACAGCTCACTCCTGGCTGATTCATTGCTCTGTCCTATGCCATCTCTGACCACCCATGCTCGCGTTGTTTCTCCTGAGGTAAATTATGTGTCTGGTGTTTGGAGAAAGGCTGCACTGGTAGGGCATTAGCTGCTAGGTGCTGCCATAACACATGCATTCAGGTGTAACACATGTGCCGGATTAGCCATGTACACATAACTACTCAAGTGATTTTTGAAGAAGATGAGGTGTCAGTGGAGGAAACCGTTGCATCTTTTAAATCCTTTGGGGACATAGTTAAAACAGTACGTAGACTCACTGTAATATGTAAGGATTACATAGATTTTTTTATGTTGAGCAGGAGTTTTCTGATCACTGGGTAAAAAATCTTCCATCCTGGCAAAACACTGATTAACATCCCCACTGGCAAGATGCTCTTCACTGTCTTTGAAGCGTAGTTTATTGTTGATATCCAGAATCTCAAGCCTGGATCACATATCAGAGAGACTGGGGTTGTGTCTGGAGTCATTCCCTCACATTCTTGCCATTTTAATACGATTAAATAGGCAATTTTATGTAGAGGGAAGGGCTGTAGTCAGGATTAAAAATACTGATTTTCCCCTAGGGCACTTCCACTGGACACCAAAATGAAAGGTCCTAAATTGTTTTAAATATTTTAATTTATTATACTTCATTATTTATTAGCTTTTCCAAGGAAATTCATCTGCTGGTAAGAAAGTCTATAAAGTTCTTGCAGCAGAGAGTCTTATAGGTTTGTCAGGTTAAAAACTCTGTCTGCTCTGATCACTTTCTGTTCTACTTCATGATGTTTTGGTTCTGAAAATAAAGTGGTTCATAAATAAAGTGTGAATGCCCAACAGTGTGAAGGAGTCAACACAGCTAAGTTGAAATTCAGAAGACTTTCTCAGATGTTTGTCTCTTTTTTCCCCCTGTAATTATTCCCAGATTACATAGTTCTTTCTGGGAAACATTTGGACCAGTAAAATAAGAAATTACAGTTTTATTTTCCAAAAATTAAGATTAAGCGCTGTTTCACTGCCCTCTTAATGTTGCCAGGAATACAAATTTTGGTGGAAAAACACTAGATCTTTAATTGTTGAAATTAAAGCAGTGTAGAATTTTAAGCTATTATTTTAAAATTTATAAATCATAATATGACTTGTTATGTAGATTATCACGGCTCCTAAAAAGTTATTTAATGCCTAAAAATGGATATGTCACAACATGACTGGCGGCTAAAAATGACTCACACTGGAGTCAGACAACTGTAGAGTATAGTTTTGGGTTATTTTCTGTATTTTGCAAATTTTCTATCATTTTTAATGGTATATATTGCTCTCTTAGCTGTCTGCCAAAGCAACTCTGTGCCCCCTTCAGTTTTCAAGCAGTTGGGAAACAACATGGGAACTATAGGGCCATTTCAGACCAAATCAAATTTTGCAACCCACCAGTCCACAACATGGCACTCTAGTCTTACTGCTCATGATAAAATGAATGGGAGAACCACCTGATTTGGTCTGGAACTTTGGACTTGGGAATCTGCAGCCTTAATTCACTGACAGACTATGGCCCTAGCTACACATTTAATGCTCAACTGAGAGCTTTGTGGCCGACTCATTTCTACACTTGCATGGACACAATTCCCTCTTGCAATCAGTGGTCTGCAGTGGTTTAAGGTTCGTCGACCCAGCTCGCTTGAAACCTTGACTGAAGTGATATTTAAAATATTTAATTAACCTGCCGCTAGATGTTATCCACAATGGGAAAAATGATTTAAGCGAGTGAAGCTGAGCTGAGCCGAGCTGTACTATGTAGGTGACAAGACTTATATGTAGGCTAATATGCCAGGTGACAAAATTTAAAAAACAAAACAAAAACTGAACACCACTCAAGTCCTTCATTTCTATGTTTAAATTAGCCTTTCCTGCCCTACCTGTGTAATGCATGATGTGAGTAGCTCTTAATTGTTCTCTACATGTTATAAAGTGGGATAATTTGACTCAACTACGGTTAAAATTCTCACTAGACATGTGAACAACACCAGAAGTTGATAAACACATGATACAGTGAGCTTAATGGTGGATAATGATTGATTTTGGACACAAACAGAATCACATGACAATCATCCATCAGCTTTTTCTGAAAGGATGGAGAAGCTTAGTAAATCTGGACTGCTGCAGACGTTTCCTTACATAGCTCACTCGGTTTCAAAGAGCCGCTGAAGGTGTCTTGTCGTCCCTCGCATGCAGATTTGCTGCTGTAAGCACATTGAAGTGGTCAGGTGGATAATTGAGAGCCAGTGCTTTTAACTGATCACAACAACAAAGGTTCTCACGGCCCTAATCCTCTTTGGCTCTTATCTCTCACCCCTCCTCACCCATCACCCATCTCATCGGCTCACGTAGGATCAGACCTACCAGCACAGACTTTCTCATGCCTTTCTCTTTTGGCACGCTCTTGCTATCCTTATTACCTTCCCTTTCTCTTTCCTCCCAGATTATCTGTCTCACACTGCCATCGTTCTCTCAGTCTTTCTGTCTGTTTTTTTGGTTTTGGTTTCATTTCTGCCTCTCTCACTTCTACCAGTTTATCTGTTCTTTCCCACCAAGGGCATCTGGGTCTTTGAGGACCCTCTTCACCCTTTGACTAACAAAAGCTGAGTCACTTTTGAAATGAAGAGCAGAGTCTTTGAAAGACACTTGCTAAGCCCCATTTGAAGAGAAGCCCCAGTCGCTTATCAACAATAGATTCAGCCCTGTGTGTGGACTATGATCAAGCATAAGGCGCCTCGTTCGTGTTGGTGGGAAATTAAGCAGCAGCGGGAGAGAAAAAGCATTTGAACAACAACTTTCTTCAGCTGCAGCATCTTTACATCTCTGTAATGTAATTACATTAAATCCTCAAAAACCTGCTGTGTTTCATATTGCCACCAGTTTTTTTTTACTTCCCCACAATGACAAGCTACGCTCCAGTTAGTCCCAGCCAGCACAGGTTAATGTGGCCATTTACTTTGATATCAGCAGAATGAATCAACCTTTAAAGGCTATTAGTGTTATTAAAAATACCCCAGAGGGAGCAGCTATGGCTCGTGTATTTCCAGCGTGTGTGTGTATGTGTTGCAGTTAGCTTTAGATTATTGGGACTTATTGGAGTAACAAGCTAATGGAATTAAGGTGCTGGATTTCATGCACTGTTGCCAAGATTCGGCATTAAAAGGATGTGTGCTGAATAAATAGTGCTTTAAGTAGATGAGATTCCGACACGGGAGAGATTCGCTTGTCAGAGCTGCATTGTTTGCTTGGCTCCTGAGCCAGTGAAACTGTCAAGTGTGCTAGTGGCCGCGGTTAGATGGATGGATGAAGGATTCAGAGAGCTGGTTTCTCATCTGAAAGCGCTTTTTTTTTTTTTTTTTTTTTTTAGAAAGCTGAAGTTGACAAACTCTTCAAATGCTGCGAGCAAAGAAACTTTCCTCCCCTGTGCAGTTTTTCTACGCATGAAGCAGTTCTCAAAAGAACTGCTGGAAGCACAGCTAAAGATACCAACACCCTCTTGATGAAAAAAGCAAGGATTTCTATACAGATCTATATTTGCCAGCTAATTACGTACATGAAAAGCGAAATCAAAATGAAATCCAAATATTTACCAAAATAAACTCATGTTTTGTTTCATTTCTCCGTCAGCGGTGCCAGAACAGAGTCCTCTCCATTACAGATAATTCATCTGATGTTTGTGTTTGTTGGTGGATTAGCTGGGAGGCGTTGCTGTTGGCCCAGGCTGTAAAACACTCTCATCTGTATTTTAATGGACTACGAAGCAGTGGGAGGATGTGGCTCCGTGCCACAATTTCATAGTGAAAGAGGGGATCGTATGTAGCAGGTAATCTATTTGTGAGAGTGTTTTATCCGTATAAATGGAATTAGCGGATGGTTTGACGACACATTAAAAAGGCAACACTGAGTGTGTGTGTGTGCACGCGCTTGTGTTGCCTCCGTGCCCGAGGAGCCATATTTGATCGACCCTAATTGGGATTCTGTGCAAAAAAAAAAAAAAAAAATGTTTCCTCGCTTTAATGATGCTGGGAATGTGAGGTAAAATAAATGAAACTCATTGGTATGAAATTAGAGAGCACACACAGACTTGAAGTGGGAGTGGATTCACAGAATACACGTGGCATGAAATCAACAGTGAAAGAGATACAGCTGTATGTAGATGTACGTATGAAGTGCATTAGTTGCTGCAAGTAAGATGGGAGCGATTACGTTTGCTGGTGTGATGGGGTCTTTTCACAGAAGCTGCCATAAATTTGATTTAAATGTTCGGTTCGGCGCTTCCAGTTTCCTGTAAAGATAACGAGTGGTCGCAGAACCTGCAGATGCTATATTTCCTACATTTCACAGTGAATGTTTGAAAGTTGAAAGCAAAACGACAGCATGCATGCATCACACACAGTCACACACACACACACATACACACATGCAAATACACACACATACAGAGCTTGCAGATGGTAGGGTCTCTCTAACCCGGCTCTTTGTAGCCCTTTCACAGTGTGAGTAGAGGAAGAAAAGGCTTGTCTTTTATCAGGCACTGAACGCAGCAGTGTTGACATTGGGATGGCACCTAATTAGGTTAGGCCCAGCACAGCATGCATGGTTAACTAGGCTGGCCTAGGCCTCAGGCTCCACAGATCCCAAGTTGAATGCCACACTACAGCTGAGGAATGATACCTACAACTACTAATGTACTTTAAATGTTATCCATCTTCTAAAAATATGACCACAACGAATGCACAGAGCCGCAGCTATTTTTCCTCTCTCTCTGCTAATAGCAGGTAAAACTCTTGTTGCTGGCAGAGTGATAAAAACTGTGGGAGGTGAGATTTAAACAAAAGCCAAGTTTTGTCAATCAGTTATAAGTTGCCATTGCTTTAAGCAGCAGCGCCGATATACTGAATAGACTGTTCATATTTTGTTAACATTAGGATTTATTTATACTTCCTGTAGCAAGAAGTCAGCAGATACATTTGTTGATTCAAGAGCAATTTCCAGCGATTTGTCTGCACCACTTAACAGAAGTTCAACAGGGCAAGAGACATGGTTATAGAGGAGATCGGACAGGTTTTACACAAGCCAACAGTTTTGCTGGATTAACTTCTGATTTATTAGTATAGCACCCATAATGTTACTTGTTATTCCTCAACGCAGGAAAAATATAAGTTTGCATGACTTAAGTTGAAATAGGAAGCCCGTCTGTGAACTGAAATTGAATTGTGGTTTTTCTTTTCCAAATAATTTGAACTAATTTGAAATCATAGTCAGCATGAATTTGGTGGTTTGTAGGCCAGAGGCTTTTCTCTGTTTCATATTGTTGCCTGTTTCTAACTTCAGGTGTAAATACAGTCAGAGAGTGAGGAAACCAGTCTGCAAACATGAGATAAATTATTACATTGTTTATGAACATTTCTACATCAATTAGATAAGAACAAATGAAAGAATATATATAATCTAAAGGCTGAATCATTTGCTAAAGTGCTTTTGTGCCTTTTATAGCAAACGCAGCTCAAACAGGAGTTTATAGTATATTTGTTAGGGGGTTTTGAACAGGGACAAAGTATGCAGGGTAAGCAAAAAATAAAGTAAGCTGTCTATTTTTGCACTGAGGCATCACTCAGTACAAAAATGTGCCTCATTGATGAGATTTTGGACAACAGCGGAGGTCTGTGGAACAGAGGAATAAACTATAAGCCCTATGAAAGCTGTAATAATAAGCTAGATCAGATACACAGACAGCACTTTTTGGGTTTTGGCCTTTGGGGTGCACCAGTTTAGAGTACTGCAACTAACAGGGCTGTAAAAAGCCTCTTTTTGTCCACTGACTAAAGGACCGTGTGGGACAGAGGGAGGCTGACAGAAGCTCTGTTTGGGTTTAGTTTCACAGTCCTCTTACTTCCCCCAAGGGGCCGCGCTTTGTAGCATCATTAACAGTTTCCTTGTGTGGAATCCCCTTCTCTGATTCCATTTCCGCTTTATTGCCAGTTTGGCCTCATTGAAATGAGATGGTCAAGCTGGAAAGGGGATGTGAGCTGAAAAAAAGAGGATATGGTGTGGGAGTATCCAATCTCTGTGCTGACATGTGACTCTGATGATTAAAAAAATGACTTTTTGACTTATTGCTGCGGCAGTATGCAGAAATGCAATGTGTCAGTGCTGATGGGGATGCAGATGCAAAGTAAGACTGGCAACAGAACATCTTGGCCACTTAAGGTCACATTAGCTCCTCGCAGGTGTCAGGGTATGAAATGAGATCATTTAAATGTCTGAGAGTGGGTAAAGGGAGGAGAGGAGAGCGTCTGGGCTGCGTATAAAGAAAGACAGAAGGAGAGAGGAGGAGGAGGGAGAGTAATAGGAAGAGAACAGGAGGGAAGGAGGAGGAGGAGGAGGAGGAGGGGGTGTCCGGTCATGCTCAAGCCCGGCGTCTTTGAGTGAGAAGAGGGGAAAGACACAGGGAGAAAGAGGGGGAAAAAAGAAAGGAGAGCGCTTTGCAAGCCACCCAGGCTTCATTACCACGTCAATCTGAAGAGAGAGGGATAGAGAGGGAGAAACAGGCCGGCCAGAGCCCAGCAGTGGGGCCGGATCCATATGGTGCTGCCGGCTCTGGAATGAATAGTGAATGGAGCGGCTGGGCGCTGGGCTGCTGGAATCTGCCTCCAAGCCTTTGTGAACAGGATGACCAAAGACAAGAGGGAGCTCTGCAGATGGCCCGGGCTATAAATAGGTAGCTAGTCTATCTCCGTGCTGTCACTCTTCTTGTCTATCTGCCTCCCAGCTTCCCCTCACCCCACCCCACATGCTGCCAGGCCCCTGGACACCACTAAACCCAGGAAATAAAAGCCTATGGTTGCATGCCTCTATGATATCACCACCAGGCTGAGAGTCTGAGTCGTCCTCCCCAACTTCAAATATTTATCACAGAGACTTGTTACAGATGCCGTAGAGGTATGGGACCCGGTTTGCGGGGGAGTGTGTGAGTGTGGCCTGCAGAGAGAGAGAGGGAGAGAGAGATAGGGAGTCGCTAAGTTGCTCAAACATGAGGCAAGGCGGCAGAGAGATTGAGCAGTTGTGTTTTCCGTCCAAACTTCTCGCAGATGGACTTTAAAGTGAGTGATAAATCCGTGTCCAGATTGAGGGTCCTTTTGTCATTAAACTAAGCCTTAGCACTGCTGTCCATCTGGCTCTGCGTGTGTGTGTGAGTGTGTGTGCGTGTGTGTGTTTGTAGTGTGTCTTTGTGTGTAGACACTGGACATGATCCGGTAGCGGGAAGAACACTTCAAGCCCTCCTTTTAAAGTGTTGCTGACTGTAGCACACTGTAAGCTAGCCTTCTGCTCTTACTTGTCATACTTTTTTTTTTTTTCTCGCACACACTTACACACACACGCACACACTCTACCCCCAGTTTTTGTAAACACATCTCTAGGCCAGCGTGTGCTTTGTCTGTAACAGCCCCAGACTCTGAGGTGCCCGATCTGTGAGGTAACGCCAAAGATAATTGTTAGGAATGATGGAGCTCAGAAACAGACCTGTGGAGACAGAGTAAAAGCTGACGTGTGTGTGTATGTGTGTATATGCGTGCGTATGCGAGTATCTGTGTGTGTCAGTGTTTAAGAAGTAACCCACTAGTAAACAGAGTGGAGCAAGTGCCTGGATGACTTACGTCTGGACCACACAGAGCAAAAGGCATCAATCAGGCTGGTGCCGCGTAAAAGCTGTGGCATTGCAAAACCGGGGCTGGGTGGTATCAGTGAGAGAGAGTTAGAGACAGACAGACAGACAGACAGACAGGCTGTGAGACAGACAGGCAGACAGTGAGAGAGAGCTCTTTCCAAAATGACCAGGTTTCTGTACCATCCAATGCATTGTCATGTTCCAAGTTTTATTGTTTTGTCCAGTTGGAGTTGCGTACCAGCTGCTGGCCCTGTGTGTTTGTGTGTGCGTGTGTGTGTGTGTGTTTGCGTGTGTGAGAGAGAGTGTGTGTTTGTGTTAGCGTAATGACGGCACACTCTAAACACCATTCCGACATTTAATGGCTCTCTTGTGGTGAAAACAGCCAGGTGCTCACCGCAGGCGACATCACCGGGGTCAGCCGCTGATGATGTGATGCACCGGCTCGGCTTGATGACATCATCACCCTCCTTCTCTTTGACAGATTTGGTTGAGCCGACCAAGCAGCTTGTGCGTGAGTGTGTGTGTGTGTGTGTGTGTGTGTGTGTGTCTGTGTGGGTGCGGGTGCGGGTGTGAGTGCGTGTGCGTGCAGCGAAAAAATATCTTAATTAAGTCATTAAATCTAGTATTGAGAACATTAAAATCATATTTTTCCCAGAACCGATGAAAATGATCTTCCAAAAGCTAATTAGCAGATAATTTCAGCTGTTTCCAAAACGCATCAAATTGTTTCAAGATTTTCCCGAGGTCAAGTAATATCTTAAGCATATTTACACTCATTTTGAAGTGAAACTGCTTTGGAAAAAATTACTTCTCCCTAACAGCAGGTATTGTTCTGCGTCTAAATGAAACCATGATTTGAGAGACTGAATTTGAGAATAAATGGCTTGTTAAGATGAATACATTTTGTGGTTTTATGGGGAGAGAAAACTCTTTGAGGCCCTTCCCATTTAGAGGCCCTCTGTCTGTTTAAACTCCGACCGATGCCTTGTGTCTCTATCTTTCCTCCTGAAACATGGTACGGAGCAGAGACAGATGTCTTTTTGCAAGTTTATCCAACCAAACAGTCAGATACGCTGCTCCCAGAAAATAAAAAAAAAATACAGTGTTTATCGGCTGAAGTGAGTTTTTTGTTTTGGTTTTTTGAAAACAGCCGTTATCCATCACAATGGTGTTGCCTTGTGTCACACCAGCCCAGAGGTTGTCCGCTGCCGTCGCTGCGGTGTTCGTCTCAGAGAATATGCTATCATCAAGCATGCTTTATGCAGAGGAGCATAAAAATATCTGTGCGGTGGCGCCATGACATCACCAAGGCTCTATTTGGGTGGGGAAAAAAGGTCATGTAATTGCAACATGCTCTGTCATTAGAAGGGCAGAGTGTCATTATATTATATGAGTTACTACAAAGATTAAAAAAAAAAAACATTCTTCTCTTGCTTTGACCTCAAGTTTCTGTTGGTGTTTCCCTTGTTTGGATATGTTTCTCTGTCTGTCTGCGTGCTCGTCTGCTGAAAGCTTCGGCCCCCAGCTGGCGAGGGTGTGATTCAGCTCAGCTCCGTGCTGTTCAGGCAAATAGTGCTGTGAGGGACTTAGGGCCTTGACACACTAAGTCATAAATCAGCTGTGTGTCTGTGTTGGGCCATTGATGAGCGTCTGTTGGCTTCATTTTGGCCACATAGTTGGCTAAAATCAGCCCTTGTATTCGACTTGACAACAGATTCAGCATGTTGAATTGGCGGTAGAGAACATTGGTGAGTAAAAAAACTCTGATTGGTTGTTCCCCTCACGAAAATACAGTCCTGGTAGTTAGTGTTTTGCCTCTGAACGACTGGACTGATGGATTCCTTCAAATGGGTCCCTAACCTGATTGGCAGCTACAGCTTGACATCAGATTGTTGTCTTTTAAAAGCTGACTCTGCTTTTATCTCCTTGTTATCTTTCTGAGGTGATCCAATCGAAAGTGACCAGCTCTAAGTTCACGCCTGAATGCACCCAGGACACACTGAGATCAGACTGCTCAGACCTCATTCAGAGGTGGTTTGAAAGGCTAATGGCCACATTATTTAACTAACGTATACGTGAACGTACAGTATCTCAGTGCACATTGCAGGACCACCTACTCGACTGAAGTTTTAAGTACACCACACGAAATGTGTCTGTTTGCCTCAGCATGTTTGCTAATACTGTTGGGCAACAGGGTTTAAAAAACAGGACATCCCTCCTCTGCAAACAGAAAGATGTACATGTTTACTCGCATATAGGAAGAGGAGGTTGAGACGCATCTAGTGACGCACTATTATGCCAGGTGTGAACTGACATGCTCAAAACTGTCCACTTGTTATCAGATCACCCAAGACGTATGTTAATGCCAGGTGTAAACAGGGTCTTAGTAGGTTTAGACCACGGCAAGCGGGAGACCACCTCAGAGGGGAGGGATGAAGAATATGGAGGGAGCTGTGAGAAGCAGGACAGATGGGACAGGGATCAAGGCCCCTGCATCCGTCTGTCGGCCTGCCTCTCTGCCACTCTTTTTAACTTGTCTTCTCCCTTTTTAATTCAGGTCTCCTAGCTACTATGTGGGACCAGA
Source organism: Acanthurus tractus (assembly GCA_029783725.1). Lineage (NCBI taxonomy): Eukaryota > Metazoa > Chordata > Actinopteri > Acanthuriformes > Acanthuridae > Acanthurus > Acanthurus tractus. The sequence continues at coordinate 11,765,891 of JAQNCA010000007.1, read as the reverse complement.
TGACACTCAGCCTGTGAGTTTGTCTCATTATGACTGCATATGTCTTTTTTACCGCTGCTCTCAGACACTTTTTTAAAAAAAATAAATATTTATTTGCCCTTAGGACGTTTCTATTTCTGATATATTGTTTTTTAAGTTTGGTTGTAAAGGATTTTACCCAGCAGAGCTTAATCTGGCGACCTGCCTTTCCCATGGCCCGGGGGGGGGGCGGGGGGGGGGGGGGGGGGGGGGGGGGGGGGGGGGGGGGGGGGGGGGCGGGGGGGGGGGGGGGGGGG
>JAQNCA010000007.1:11742545-11754999 GCA_029783725.1 Acanthurus tractus | reverse complement strand
TTCAAAGATGCTGCTACCCAGGAGAATCATATCAACCTTGAACAATACACATCATCAGTGACATCATACATCAGCAAGTGTGCGGATGATGTGGTAAAAATAAGGAAAGTTAAATCATTACCTAATCAGAAAGCCTGGATGAATGGAGAGGTGAGAGCTCTATCTGGAGCCAAAAAAGCTGCCTTTAAGTCAGGTGATAAAGAAGCTCACAACACTGCCAGAGCAAAACTGAAAGCCGGCATCAAGGAGGCAAAGCGAAGGCATCAGCAGAGACTGAAGAGAGACCTCAACACCAACAACAACAAAGACATGTGGCAGTCAAAAGTGTTACAGGCTACAAAAGCAGAAGCGCTCCCATCATGTGTGAGGCCACATTACCAGACGAGTTAAACACATTTAATGCTCACTTTGATCTCCCCAACAGAGAGTAAGCTGTAAAGTCTACTCCGCCTCCAGAGGACCGGCCACTGTCAGTATCCTCAGCGGATGTGAGGAAAGTCCTGCTGAAAGTGAATATAACATCCTTATAACATCCCTGGCTGTGTACTAAAAACATGTGCCAACCAGCTAGTAGATGTCATTACTGACATTTTTAACATATCACTGTCACAGGAGAGTGTTCCCACCTGCTTCAAGACAGCCACCATCATCCCTGTGCCTATAAAGTCTGCAGTGTCTGATCTAAATGACTACTGATCTGTGGCATTTAGCACCATCCTGATGAAGTGCTTTGAGAAATTGGTTCTCCAGCACATAAAGAACAACATCCCTGCCAGTCTGGACCCTCACCAGTTTGCATTCAGAACCAACAGATCCACAGGGGATGTCATCTCCACTGCTCTCCACTCAGTTTTTACTCACCTTGAGAAAAGCAACACCTACATCAGAATGCTGTTTGTTGTTTTCTGCTCAGCTTTCAACACAATCTCCCCCATGAAGCTGATTGGAAAACTGAGCACTCTGGGCATCAGTATCACTCTCTGCAACTGGATACTGGACTTCTTCACCAACAGACCCCAGTCAGTTCGGATCAGCAGACTCTGCTCCTCCACTCTAGGGCTCAACACCGGAGCCCCCCAGGGCTGTGTGCTCAGCCCCCTCCTGTTCACGCTGTACACCCATGACTGCAACCCCAACATGGAGAGAACTCCATTGTGAAGTTTGTTGATGACACCACCATCATCGGCCAGATTTCAAACAATGATGAGTTTTCATATAGGGAGGAAATCAACCATATTGCAAAATGGCGCACAGAAACCAACTTACTGCTCAACGTCAGCAAAACTAAAGAGCTGATAGTTGATTTTAGAAAAAAGGAGGCAAAGACACACAACCCTGTCTACATCAGTGGAGCTGAGGTGGAGCAAGGGAGCGGTTTTAAGTTCCTGGGAATCAACATAACAGAGAACCTGTCATGGACTTCCCATATCTCTGCCGTGGTTAAAAAAGCTCAGAAACGGCTGTATTTCTTACGGAAACTTAAGAAAGCAAAATTCCCACGCCAAGTTCTTGTCAACTTCTACAAAGGACCGAATGAAAGCATCCTGACTGGAAACATCACAAACTGGCATGGGATGTGCATGGCCCAGGACAGGAAGACTCTGCAACGAGTGATTAAAACTGCCCAAAACATCATTGGTATCCATTTACCAAGCATCAGTGATATCGGGGAAGTGCGGTGCCTTTGCAGAGCCAAAAGGATACTAAAAGACAACACCCACCCCATTCACAGCCTGTTCACACCGCTGATGTCAGGCAAAAGATACAGAAGTATCTGCTGATGTACCACCAGACCACAGAGCAGCTTCTTCCCTCAGGCTGTGAGACTACTTAATGCACCATCTGCACTCCTCCATGTTTAATAATTTTATTTTTATTTTTTCTACAATCAATTAATCAATCAAGAGGGAACCACACCACATCCACTTAGCTTGTTGTCCACACACAGACAAAGCTGTCCAAAACAGGACAGAGAATAGTGTTGTACAATTCAGTCACTGTTGGGTGTGTCAGTAGACCTGTTGAGGAAGTGGAATAACCCTTTTTATGACACAATTATTCTGCTTTAACTTTCATTGATTGTGTTTTTAATTGTCCGTCTTTTCTTAAAGAAGGCTCATTTGATTATGTTTTGTTTGTTTGCAACTAACCTTAAATTTAATTCCAAATGCGTGAACCAGTAGCCTATATTTACTTCCTTTTGTGTCTCCTTGCATATGTTAACAAAGCAGCCCTACTGTCTGTATTTTTTAAGCTTTTTTCTCCATTTTAATGGCAAAAGTTCTATTTTATTGTGTACACTTATCTATCATCCGTCCTTGCATCCATCCATCCCCTTTAAATGTTCCCACACTGCTCATGGTTGAATTATTTTCCATTTGCTTTCTCACTCATTCCTCCTCTCTCAATTGCTTTCTCACCATTTCCACTGTTATTCCTGCTTCTCTCTCCTCTGATATATTTAAACCATCCCCCTGGGGAGAACAGAAGCCCGCTTCAATCTGGAACCAATTGTTTTGTTCGGTTCACGAATCCAGAACCAAACCCTGACAAAAGAACTCTTGTAAGGACCGCTGTGTTATTTGTTTTTGCCTGAGTTACAGATTGTGCTGTTATCAAAGTATTTATTGTGCCGCCCTGCTGCAGTTGTGGACGTACGGCGGGCCTGAAGCCTTGCGGCACATCAAAGCTGTCGCAAATATGCAGCAGGGCCAAATGGCAAGAAATGATGTGGGCACAAATGAAATAAAACCCAACTATTACTGATAAGAAGCCACTTTTAAAGACTCTCTCAGTGTCGTAGTGATTGTGCTATACAAGTCGGGCCACTGGTTAATATTCTCTCACTTCTATCAATTTGCTGACTTCTCAGAGTTTCATTCACATTTGCAAAGGGTGAACTAATTGGAGCTTGGGATTGGATGACGATGATAAGCAACTGTTTAATAAGCTCAACTTGGAACTAGCTCCTCTGTCAAACTAAGTGAATAAAGACCAATTCAGGCCTTGCTCTACTTAAACCCCTGTAGAGAAGCCGTATGCAGCAGCACATGTGAGATCAGGGAATTACAGAGGAGAGCAGACTGCAGGAAGTCTATCCCCTGGGGGTCATCTTGGACAGGACTTCTGGCTGTGTGTTCACGGTGAAATACAGGTGTGTGGGTGTACATGTGCTTGTGTGCGTCTGTTACAGGCTGAGCCACTCAGCTGGGAGTCTGTCAGCATATGCCAACACGCTGAGTAATGCTGCCGAGGGATGGCTTAGTGAGTGGAGCCGCCTGACCCCAATAGGTCACCTAATGACCTTTACTTCAGATGTGGAGTTGCAGACACAAGGTCCAAAATTACCAACTGCCAAGTGCCAAATGCCAGATCAATCAATAAGGGTCAGCAACACTGCCAAAACCTTTTGATACAATAACATTTCAATTCCTTTGTTGATGTCCCTGTTGGCCATCGTACACTCTCTTTGACCTCTAGCAAGTCAAAACAAATCACAAATAGCAATTTACTTCAAGCTGCATTACATTCACTTGTAATGGTCCTAAACTGGCTACTGCTGTGGTATGTTTTGATGGTTTCTTGGCTCCTTGACCTCCTCACATGTCCTCCTGCGCAGTCACATGCAGAGACAGGAGACAGGAGGGCTCAGGTCTGGACAGAAGCGCAAAAGGATCTCCGACTGCTCTTAAACCCATTAAGGCCACCTGGGTGTGTAGCCATGCATGGCTAGAAAGGTGGCCAGGAGGTTCGTGAGTGTGTGCGCGCATGTGTGTGTATGAGGGCCGAGAGGTGGCCAGGAGGAGCAGGCTGTTCGGCAAGATTAGCAGGCTCTCACATGTTGCATAACAGATTCCCCGTCTCGTGAAAAACCTGCCTGCATGCTGCCGCCCGCTAAGCAGGATGGCCTTTCACTAACGCCCTCTATTCTCACACACGGACACGTATGCAAGAACACACCCAACACTTTGCAAATTTATTGTTAAGCCCCCACCACCAGGATGGTTCTGCTGCATTGCTCTGCATCATTTGCAATTAGTTTCTCTATTTATATCGGTGATGTGTGAGAGGAAAGATAGCCAGTCTGGCCTCCTCACTCACGCAGGTTGAGTCAAAGCCTTAACAAATGTCATTATCCAGACCAGCCTGGAGGTGATTAGATAGTGTGCTGCTTATGGCTCTGTGTTTAGCGTGGGCCTGCTGCATCCATCCAGGCCAACTGCTGTGTGTGTGTTTGTGCATATGGGCCTGGGCTTGCTTGGGGCTGTGATCCGATGGGTCCTATAACACCAAATCAAACACAGAGGGAGACGCAGCCTGCCTATTTCTCTGTCGTAGAGTGTGTGTGTGTGTGTTTGTGAGCAGGGGGGTTAAGTAATAAACAAGGTCTCCATGGTGACAACAGATGCAGCTGCAGCAAAGAATGAAGTTGAGTGTCAGCAGTAAGGACCCACTGTGTTTGTGTGTATGTGTGTATGTGTGTGAGTGTGTGAATGTGTGTGTGCGGGAAAGATCACCAGCAGTAGGGGCCCAGTGAGAATCGTAAACACCAGCAGGCCATGACTTCCACAAATAGACCTCTTAGGGAAAGAAGGAAAGCTGGAGAAGGGGGGAAAAGATGATTTCACACACAACACAAAAAGAAATATGCGTAGCACAAGAATCCTTGAAACGTAATCAGTTTACAACCATACAAGGCAAATTTAAAAAAATAGTTTACAAGTAAGAAAAATGCAAAAACAAGCAATTATTTGAATAAGTTAAGCACATTACTTTGCACCAGAAATCCTAAGCTCTGGCATCCCTGCCTAAGACGTCAAGTTCTTCACAGAAGCATGTCGTCCTTCCTCCCCCATAGTTAAAGCGCCAACTATCTATTCATCAGTCTTCTTCATCTTTCATCATTGTATGGTAATCCTTCCAGCTCACTCTGGGTCTGTCTTGACAGCCCCCTGCAGTGTTTTTTTCTAGTCCTGTTGTGTGGTGAGTGTGCCATCTTGATTCACACATCCTGTCAGTGGTTCATAATCCCTCCTTTATGGAAGCAGAATGGCACACTGCTGTCTCACTTCAGCGCCTAACTTCAAGGCCAGATATCGGCGCTGCCGCCTCACCATGCGTTCTCATTGTCAGAGCACCTCTGCTGGCAGTCCACAGCTCACCCCAGCGTGACCTCCCCCCTTGCCCAAGCTATTTTCTGATATTATTTATGCAGGGACTCTCTTTAGTCCTCTCTAAGCTGGCTTTTTCAAGGCTTTTCACTGAAAGGCTAAAAACATACAAATCCCACCCAAAACCCTCCAAAAAACCATATGGAGCACTATACCTTAATCAGAGCAGTCAGTGTGTGTGTGTGTGTGTGTGTGTGTGTGTGTGTGTGTGTGTGTGTGTGTGTGTGTGTGAGTGAGTGTGCTCACTAATATTAGAATAATCCCTGGTGATTATGGGAGTGGTTATTAGGATGAATATGGCAGCAGGGTTGGGTCGGGCCGAGCTGAGCTGAGCCCAGGCTGTAGTGAGAAACAGATGTCAGTTGACCCACATCTGCAGAGCATGCTGGGACGTTGGAGTGTCAGGTCACAGCTCCGAGCACCTCAGGGACACTGTACATCTGGGGCCTGAAAGATCATTGGCTTTTTCTCATTCGTTCACAGTGTCCTTTGAAGGCGGTCTCCAGCTGCCTTACTGCTCTTGCATCTTATACGCTTTACCTGTCATGTCCACATAAACACATACAAAAGGCATGTACACACACATATACGCTCAGGACAAATACAAATATATCTGGCACAAAGAGCTAGTTGCAGACTCTGATCTCCAGATCAAAGGTTTTGGCCAGTGTACCCTCTTGGATTGTGACCCAGACTGTTAAAGTCAAGGGATGCGTGAATATAAACATTCACTGGTGCAACACTGTGGTTGAAAGGGAAATTGGATGAAGCCCTGGCAATGAACTATTATGTGTATATAAATATATAATATACTAATCTTTGGCATCTTTTGACTCATCTCTCTTCACATGGAGCTAGGTGCCAGGCTCCATTTCTTTACATTTCTTACTCCAGACACTACACAGACACTAAGAAGAATACACTACATGTGAATATAGCCCCCAAATGTATCTTGCTGAGAGGAATATGCAGTATATCTAGAGTAATATTAAACGTACCTAGGATTATCTGAACTGCTCCTTTACCTTGTTAACTTATTCATAAGCTATTTTTTTTCATTTAAGTTTATTAAAAATATTAGAACTCATGACTTGAAACTGACAAGCGGTAAATCGATTAAGGGCCTGTTAGAGTTATGTAATTCTCTGCAGAATTTTTTATTCATATTTTGTGGTTGATACACTTTGAACCATTGCCAAATGTTGGGTGATTGGTAAGTCCATGGCCTAAAGTAGAAGGAAAACATCCCCACCCATACATTCAACACCTAATTTGGCAGTCATGGAGAATAAAGCTCATTTCCTTTCAGAATTTGGTGTCTTGAACCTTCAGAAAAAGTCCAGAGAAGCTATCAACATCACTGTCAAAATAGTGTACAAAACCCTAACCCTAACCCTAAGCACCTTCCTCATCTTGGGGAGGACAAAGTACAAAGGTGAGACATCAAGTGAATAAAGTGAGTTTAAATGCAGATGCTTGGATGACCACAGGAAGGCTGACTCAGACAGTGGTGACTTGGGATTTTTGATTACTAAAAACGGAAATATTATGGAAGTTATTAACCTCAAACTTTCTGCACAACCACCCAAAAAGTTATACTGCACATGTATGCGAGGAAAGCTGTATAACTCATCTCTTTCCACTTTAGCCCAAAAACTTATTATCCGTCCCTCATATATTGCATCATCTGCATACTACTTCATTCTCTTTTTTTATTTACCTTCTTTGAAAAAACTTTGAAACTCTTGTTTTAAAAAATAGTTATGATGGTGATAAATGGTAGTGTATATGCTACTAATGCATTTTATGTACGCTGTATTCTTTGTAATAATTACAGCTTTAAGTTATTTAATTATTTTGTCTTGGTGATTTTTTTGTTTTGTTTTTTGCTAATGTACCCCAGCTGTCGGAATTTCCTGTTTTCTTCAAATGCCCTGAATGTATTTGTAGACTGTGGGCTTAGTCAGGAGCCATAGCTTTTAGGGACCATAAAGCCCTCTGAGACACTGTATTCAATATTAGTCTGTACAAATAAACCTGACTTTTCTTAACTATTTAAGAAGTAAAACATTAAACATCCGCCAATTCCCCATCCCGAAGAATAAAACTTCTTTTAATTAGTAAATTAAAATTAAATTATTCAAAAAGCAAATTTCTCATGAATGTATTTTTATTTAATAGAAATACTTTGCTCTCTGTTTAGGCTCTAGCGTTTTTAAATGATCTGGTTGTTGTAATTGAGCAATTGAGTTTTGTATTACATCACATCAAAAGGATCAAAACAAACAGCAGCACTACTGCAGGACATAGACTACACGAATGCACATTGGAGGACTCCTGCAGTGGCTCCCACTGACAAGAGAAAGGAGAGAAGCACAGATTTCTTCGTGGCCAAACCAAACATTGCGGCTTTAAGTTATGGTTGCATTTACTTGAAATGATGCGGTAGACCAACACTGAGAATCAGCGAGCACTAATTGAAAACAGCTTGCTGGAGCTCCAGTGAATACTGAACGTGGGATTGTGTATCTTTTTCTATTATGTTCTAATGTACTGGTTCCCTGGTCATTCCTCTGTGCTCCCAGGAGGCCTGAGGGGGTTACAGTTCTGGATAACTGGAGGATGACTCACACAGGCCTTTCTGGCCGTCAAATAACAAGTTCACAAAGTGTCATATTGCCTGCTAAGGAGAGAGACATCAAATGTTTTATTTCCCAAGATAAACGGCTCAAAAGTGAAGCCTAAATTGAAAATTGAATAGCTTCAATTTTTTACTGCCTGTTACAGAACAGTGCAAACTCTAGAAGGTTACATAATCACCCACTGATTTATGTAGTTTCCCTGTATATATTAAGTGAAATGACATCAGCACATAACTGAAACAAAATAATTGATTTGCAAACAACCTTCTCCTTCCGTCTGCTTGTCTCTCTGAGCTTTTCTTATTGCTGTCCACTTCCTCTCTCCTGCCTTTTCAGTGCTCCTCATCGCCCTTCTCTCTTTCTCTCTTCAGCAGGATTACAGCCCATCCTTGTCATCCCATAGGGCAGAGCGGTTTGATTGACAGCTGGGTTCAGCATCCTGACACAGGTCTGTGCCCCCGTCATCATCGCTGATCGTCCCATGCTGGCCCTCAGAGTGACAGGCGCCTGCAGAGCCATTTACTCCTGATGCAGCCGAAAAAAGCCCTCCTCGATCACTGGCTCTCACTGGCACCGCGGACGCACACACTCCAGTCCTTTCTCTCATCATCTTTATCTCATCCTTTACTTTTAACAGCCATTCTTCTTTTTGCTTCTTAACTTTTAACCAGTTTGTTCATCCCCAAAATTCCTACATTTGTCTCCATACCTTTCAACTCCTCTTCATGACCTTCTCTAATCCTCTTTTCTCTCCTTTGATATTAACGCTCTTGTATCTAGTAAAAGCTACTATTAATCTGAAGGAATCCGCCAGATCTTAATTAGGGTAATTAATGTGTTTGTTTTAACTTAACACTGATGACGAGCTACTGTCTTTGAACAGGCCCTAACAGATGGGGTGCTTAGTACTCTTTTGAGAAGGCTGACAGGAGTCAGGATGGAGCTGCATGATTTTTGAGCTTGATGTTTGTCAGCTTAATTTACCTTGCAAAACTGGTCTTCAGGAACTCTTCCGAAAACCTTTGAGCATCAGAGGTGAAGCCACTTAAGGCGACAGTCTTATTCCTGAGATGAAACAGAAAAAGTTAAGTTTTCACTGCCAAAATGGCTGGTTTTTGGCCAAAATGTAGTGTCACATTCGTTTTGATTGATGTGGCGTGAACAAGCCCGTTGGCCAAACAAAGCTTTTTTTACAGCCCTCTAACACAGCACACATCATCGCAGGAAACTGGTTTGTAATGTCTCAGTGTGCTGCATTTTTCATATATCCAGGCTGCATTTTTCTGTTTTATTCTTGGTTAACATTTCTCGCTTCTTCATCCTGATTATTTCTAAAATAAACCATTTAAAGGAAGGACAAAATTAAGTGGTGAGTTTTCTTAATGTGTTTGTGCAGAGACATGAGTTGTCCATTTTGGCTTGTGGCCCATTAAAACTATGCCTATGTCTTCATGTGACTCTTTGGTTACTGGTGACTAGTTGTGACCAATTACAATAAAACAAAGAATGAAAATTATTTGACATGGGGGGGCATTATAAACAAGAATTAAAAAATTAAATGAATGTATAAATATATTTCCTGTTTTGATAATCATTGTGCAAACTCCTTGCCAAGCCCAAGTTTAGCAACCACTGAACATTATTTTAAGGACAGGGAGTGTTCTTTCCTTCCTTGAATTTCACTCTGAAATATGCGAAATACCAGTCTACAGTAGAATGTCATTAAAGGAACATTATTAGTTGCTCAGAGTATGCAGGTATGTCTTTCTTGTGTCAACTTTCTTGCTTGTGTGATTTGTAGTCTGTCTGTTTGATCCAAAACAAACAATTCAGGTTGTACACACTGTAATTCGACTTTATGCTTATGACCAAGTTACATGTTGTGTATGTGTGTGTGTGTTTTAGAGAGAAAGCGCAGAAGGACAGGAGGGCATCAGATGAGTACAGACTGTTTCCACCTGCCAGGTGCCTCGTCTCTAATCCCCCCTCTCTGTCTGATTAAACACACACACACACACACACACGCAACAAGGTCATCCCTCTGTCAACCATACAATAGAGCTGTGTACCCATCTGGCCTACATCCTAAATACTTCCTCTTTAGAAAGCAAATAAAAAAGGAGCAGAGAGCTAACACTTGGTGCCTTGGAAACAGGTCATGAGGAAGTTGTTTTGTTACAACAGAATTTTTTTATGTCACTATCTAACAACTTTATCAAATTCCTTATTTGTCACTCTGAGAGTGCTGCACACTGTATAAGAAGGGACAAGCACTCAGTTGTTTTGTCTCTGTCTTGCTTAATCCTGATACACCGAGTTTACCTCAGTGAGGAGGGACGCTTCACATAATACTTTCTTTGTATGATATCAAAAACATCTTACATAAACACTCTCCTGCATCCATGCAATACCAAAACCACATGAAATCCTCCATCTTTTTTTTTTTTTTTACAACAACGAGTCTTTCTTTCTTTCCTTTTTTCTTCTTTCTTGTCTTTCTTTTGGTTTATATTTTTGCATTGGACAAGCTCCCCCTGTGGTGAGTCAGATTATTCTGACACTATTTAATGCTCCGAGTACAGAGCTTTGATATCTTGAGGATAAGAAGGCTTTTGTAGAGACAGTGACACCCATCCTCCTCCTCCGTCTCCTCCCACTCCTCTGCTTTTCCTTCCCCTGGGGAGGTTTGGCTTCTCAGCCCCCTCTGATGGCTTTTATGTCTGACGAGGTTTGTGCTGTTGAGGTGAGGATGAGGTCAAATGACTTCAAACACTGTGCAATGGAAGATCATGTTGTGAATGAATAAAGATTTATGCAATAATGTTTGTGTACTCCTGAACCAATGCCTGAACACTGTGGTTTTTGTCTTCAATTTGTTATAAATCCTTGTGGATTTGATCCTGTTAGTAAGACGCTTACAGTAAATGCCTCTACACTGTAACATAATATAATATGATGGAGTGTTATTCCATGTGTGCCGAAATATGTAGGCCAACTGTACATTATTGACTGTATTTAGCATCGCAGTGGAGAGCAGTGTATATATATTTATCATAAATCCTGGATACTGTGTGTGTGGTTTGATCTACATTATGATAGTGTAGGAATTCCATGTGGTGCCATGCTGTCTGCACTGTCTCCTCTCCTCACCTGTTGAGGCTGTGATTAGATACTGTCAACCCTCAGGCTATAGCTATCACATGCAGGTAGAGCACGTCTATAGCTTTCCCTTATGCTGTGTGATGGGAGAGAGAACTGGTGAACTCCAGAAACTGCAGACGGTGCTGAAAGTTTGTGTCACAGTAATGAGCAATCTGTCAACAAGTGTGTGCTACAGGGAACTTGGAAGAAAGAAAAAAAAAATAGGAAAAATGTAGATTATATGGCGGAAATCCTTGTATGAATCCCCCTCCCAACCGCACACAAAACACACATATTTTTTGGTATAGAAAGTTTTGTAAGCATCATTCCTCTCTACCCATGACAATATTTTAAAACTTTAGAGAGAACACTAGACTGACTGTTTCTGCTTTTATTTTCATAAGCTAGCTAAAGCAAGGTAGTTGCAAGCTGTTGCAAGGAAGATTTTTTTCTATAGCCCACTGATTTCTCTTTAAAAATCCTCTAGCCCTTCATATTTTTTTGCTTCTAGTCTGTGTTTTTGTCCAATTTTATATAGTTTGTAAACCTTTGAACATAATCTGAACAATAATTTCCCTTAATACAATAAACTCATGAGCTTTTATCACGAGCTTTTAACAAAAGCTTAGAATAAAACTAATAAGTAGATAGATAAAAAGATTGCTTCTATCAAACTACCTGTCCCAAGGTCAAGGGTGAAGTTGTTATATCAATAATCTTTTTTTTAAAATTATTTTTACGTTTTTTTCCAGTTACATTAGAGCTTTCTTACTTACTATTTTCAGCACTGGCTTGTAACCAGTATTTAAATCCACGTACATATTTTCGGACACGTTCACATTTGACCAAAAGGCCTTCTGTAATCTCTCATGACCAGACATAATTCAGTTTATGACTCAAAAAAATTATTTTTGAGTCATAATGGGTAAAAATCTACATCAAGTTATACTCAATATGTTTATTAGTGTTGTTTTAATTGTTTACATGACAAGATTTAAAAAGTGAAATCAATTTTTTTAGCATTGATATCAACATCAAGCTAACTTCCGCTTGCCAGAAACAGAGTTGCGTCACTGTCTTTGACGTGTGCTGGTCTCGGTTTTTTTAATTAACGTCAAACATAACTCTAGTTGGCTATAACGTTTAAACTGAAACAAAACGTCGTGTTTTACTAAACCAAAGTGTTGTTTATTTTTTGCGTCAAAACTTTTTTTTTCTCCGAAATTGGAAAGTTCAACTTGACGTCCTGATAACAAGCACCTGTATTCACCTCAAGGAGAAATATGAACACTGGAAAACAAGGTAACAAGCATAACGTTAGCCTTAACGACTAACGACCCTGTTAAATGATTAAAGACAAATAACTAGTAAAAGTAGCTAACCTCAACGTTAGATTGTACTTCTCACTTGTTATTTATGTTATGCTGTTTTTTTCTTGTTGGTTAGGATAAGACCACTGCAGCTAACTTGGATCAAAAAGCATAATGTGATCTGATTATA
>JAQNCA010000007.1:11731915-11742445 GCA_029783725.1 Acanthurus tractus | reverse complement strand
ATTAACGTCAAACATAACTCTAGTTGGCTATAACGTTTAAACTGAAACAAAACGTCGTGTTTTACTAAACCAAAGTGCTGTTTAGTTTTTGCGTTTAACTTTTTTTTCTCCGAAAATGGAAAGTTCAACTTGACGTCCTGATAACAAGCACCTGTATTCACCTAAAGGAGAAATATGAACTCTGGAAAACAAGGTAACATACATAACGTTAGCCTTAACGACTAACGACACTGTTAAATGATTAAAGACAAATAACTAGTAAAAGTAGCTAACCTCAACGGTAGATTGTACTTCTCACTTGTTATTTATGTTATGCTGTTTTTTTCTTGTTGGTTAGCATAAGACCACTGCAGCTAACTTGGATCAAAAAGCATAATGTGATCTGATTGTATTTCTAATTTATACCTAGCCAACTAGCTAGCTACAGTCAGTGTTTCAACAAATGACGTTTAATGTTATTAAATGCTATGCGATGTCTGCCTCAGTATTTTTGTTCCATCGAAAATTACAGCTATCCTCCACCTTTTACTCATTGTCTGAAATTAAATATTTTCCTAGCATTGTAAAAAGGACGCTATAACCAAATGTCAAAGATCATACAGTTTAAAAAGTGACATTTCCCTTTTAATGTTACATGTCCAATTTATGAGATATGCATCTATAAGATTTTTGCTGTCACATGAATACAATCAAGGTTAATGGAATTTGGTTTGTCTGTCTTACTTGGTTTTTTTGAATTTTGGTAGCCTAGATCCACTCTTTAGATATAATTGCTTTTTGCCTGAAGGTACCATAGAGCAGCTATCATTGACCTTGCAATCTTTCACACAAGATGGTTCCTGATTGTGCAGTGAAGGGGCCCATCTTGCAAGCAGGGAGGCTGACAAAGTAGGCTTGACCCTGGGCTGAGGCTTGTTGTGGCGCTTCATCTCTGGAGGGCTTGTCTGGAGGTTGGCTGTGCTCTGTCTAGGCCGTGCTGCTCTCTAATCACCCTGACACTGCACTTACAGGGCTGACAGCTATGGCGCCAGAGAGAGGGGGGGAGAGAGAGATTGTACACGTGACAAGGCCCACCTTGGCTCTCCACTTGTTCCCTCTCAGGATAATCACTTTCTATTGATTTTCTTGGAGCGCGCAGATCCCTGTTACCTTTCAACCTCTCAGATGATGCTTGTCAAAATATCTCAGGGTCACAGCATACAGACCTGTTACCTATTACCTTTCCTGATCCCACTTAATAATTGATAATGTATGCCAGTGAGAGACTAGTGAAGCTGCTGCAAGCCTTCTTTTTGTGTGCCATGATCAATACTGAAACTTAATCGTGAGCACAAATATTATCTATCTCTTTTAAAAATAATAAGGGCTTTTATTGATGTTAGTTAGGTGGGGGACGTGTGAATGGTGAAACATAAACTCAAACCCTGTGTGCAAGTATGTGTGTGCAGTCGAAGCCTCATTCCTTTACAGCTCGTATCAGTGAGCTGAGGCGTCACAGCCGGCGCCCTCTGCTACTTACCTAATTAGCTCTAGGAGCCCCTGCATTATTAACAGACCCCCTAAATCATTCAGAGGGGCCCTAATGTGTGTGCGTGGGTGTGTGTATGTCTGTGTGCACAGGGGTACACACAGAGGGGGTACAGAGGATCACTGCGATAATGTCCCTCCCTATTCACGACATGTCAGTCGTAATTATTCACCCTGGGAAGACACGGGTCCAGAACACTGGTAATGGCACTCTTCTTATCCCCTCCTCCGTCTCCTCCTCCTCTCCCTTCCCCCTTCCCCCCTCTTCCATTGCTTTTATGACTGACAAGGTGCTAGATGGCTCAGACACACTCTATAGATAGACAAATAGTGGGGGACTGTTGGAATTGTTAGACAAGAATGTTCACGTTATAAAGGTCGTGTCAATGCTACAAGATCAGTAGGAGTAGATGGATAATGTTTGTTTTATTGTGTACATGGATCTCATTAACGTGAGCAGCGATGTCATTTGTAGGCCTCATTTGGTTGAATTACATGTGATGTGCTAATCATTTTAGAGGAATATTACTATGATAATAGCGTGAGTGTCATTTAGCTACTTTAACCACTGGATGACTCACAATTGTGGCTGTAGCGCAGCAGAAGTGCTTGATGAATATATAATAATTTCAGAGACAAAATGCAGCTGAATCATGTTTAGCAGAATGTGGTTGTTTTCTCTGGGTTTAGCAGCTGGAAGTGGTTTGGTCCTTTTGTCAGCAGAGTCAGCAAGACACAAATGAAAAGTCAATATACATCACTTCCTCCCCCTCAGCCAGTAGATGCAGTGTAGGGGTGATATTGTTCTGTATGAGATAATATTTGGCTAGGCTGGTGACCAGGAGCTCTTGCCCTGGCAATTCCACATGTGTTTACAGGAATGTGACTGTTTCCTGAAGCTCTGCAGTAGCTCTGGTATGTGGGTTAAATTCCAAAACATCGCTGCCTTCTTTGCCGCATACTTTACTCTCCCACATAGATTTTGCAGCGTATTATGGATGAGGTTTGTGGAGACTAGAAGATGATGGCTTTCAATTCTGTAAAAATATCTGGGATCAGTAACAGCACAAATAGCTTTAACGCATCTCTCTTGTAATTTTGGGTAGTATTGGTGGTTACAGTGGTTGGTTACCATATACATTTAACCCAATACCGATACTAGATTTCCAATATTTTTTGGGTTTGAACATTGATATATACAGTATGCGTAACATAGGTCTAGCTGTTTTTGAGACATTTAAATGTAAAATGTTAAAATATTATTTCTTGAACACATGTTGCCCTTACTGTTTACTTAATTCCATATAAGATGGTACATAAGAATAGGTTGTTGATTCTGATGGTAGAAGTTCAACATAGCAATATCAGCACCAAAAAGTCATAGGTGCATATTGTGTAAACATAAGTGTTACATAACAGCAGTGGAAATGCACAACACTAGGATGCCCCAGTATATAACGCTTCCAAATTCTGACAACATAGGGCTGCAGTCGTGTTGGTGGTTTGTTTGAAAGGTCACGTTTTGTTAAAAAACACAATTGTGTTGCTTGTGTTTGTGAAATGTGTATTTTATTTTTCTTATTTATCAACTACATGTGAAAAAGGCTTTAGCTTTTAAGTAAATAAGCACTTCACAGCACAGCAGCCGCAGACCAGCAGCACTTTTTTTCAGAAACATTTCAGCATAACCACGTCTTGATTTGAAGATGGGTGCGAGGCTAAGTAGATTACAGGCTTTTTACTGCAGTTGCAGGAAGGGGAAAATATATGGTGACAAAATTGTAATGAGAAAAAGAATTAGACAAGATAAAAGTCTCAAGATGTTGGGGGAGTGAGAGAGAGGGAGAGTGAAACACTCCTTTACATCGTTAATCTGGTCTGCCCCTCCCCGCTCTCTTTCAATTAAGAAAATTACTTTTTAGTTCAATTAACAATAATTCACGGTTAACTGAATAAAGTTTATTACACAATCAAGGCGACAACAGAGTGAGAGGGACACACACTTACACTTACAAGCACACACGCACGCAGCCACGCACACATAAACACAAATGCAGGACCTTCTTGTTGTAGCAGGTGTCAGGGCTCCTGATCTGTTGACCCATGCAGGCTTTGGTGAACTGTGGCAGGGGGAGGCAGGATGCTTGGAGGGGGGTTGAGGGCGAGATGCTGGAGGTCTGGGCAGGACGATGTTGTTAAATGATGTTAGGGAGAAATGTGTCATCACAGTCTTAGCTGGAGAGGCCCCTCTATCCTCTATCCTTGGCCTCAGGCAGCAGCTTGCATCACAGCGATTAGCTCCCAAACACAGACAATAACACTAGCAGCCACATTGTCATAATCGCCATTATCCCCCACAGCCACCATCACGACAAAACATGGCAAGAACTCATTTCTGGAAGCTTCCACCCTCTTTTATGCAACTACAGATGAGCTGTCTGCCTATAAACATTTAGAAAAATGAAACAACACAGTGCATAAATTGTCCTCTTTTACATTTACATACCAACAATAAGGTGTTCTTTGCTTCAGCCTTGGTTCATCCTCCTTTGTTCCAGCTCTCCTCCACTTCTCCCCCTCTCCCCACCCTTTGAAATGATTTACTCTGCTACAATTATTGGGTAATCTCCACTGTCATTACTCTTAACATCTGCTCTGTCACAATGCTAAGGGCTTTTGGCTGTGCTCTGCGACAGTTATTCTGTGTGCTTACAGTTCTGTGTTGCAGACAATCAATCCCCTCTCTTATCCACTGCCTTCTTTCTGTATATTATCTGCATTAGAGAGATGAAATGGCTTTTATATGAGTGGGAGCAGCATGTTGGGATGATTTGCTTGTGGGGGTGTGAGAGCGATTGAAAAGAACTGGAGACTGGCGAGGTAGAGTGAGTTGTAGATTCAGCTGAGAGGCGCTGCCGAAGTATCTACAGGTCAAAGGTCAGCTGATGATCTTGAGTCAAAAGTCAAACATCTACTTAGGTTAAACCTTTTAATATCAGAGCATACAGAGAAGGCAAGGCAACTGATATTACTTTTTTCTATTTAAAACTGACAAAACCACCACCCACTATCTTGCTTTTCTGTTATGCATATGCACATTCTCTCTTGTTTTCTTGAATAAATAACAAGCAAGTACCCGGTAGACAGGCGGTTAAGCAGGCTAATGTTAGTGAGAAGGGAGAGGAACATACAGAGATTTCCATCAGATTACCCTCTCCAGTTTCCATTGTGTGTGTTGGCCCCCTCCATGGTATTTCTCCCCCCTTATGCAGCAAATTGGAACCATTTGGTATTCAGATAACGGCAAACAGCTCAGATCTGCTGGAACAATGAGTGTTTTCCAACCAATCGCCCACCTGGACTGAGCTGAGACTGTCTTGATAGTCGTTAGTTCTTTCACCACCACTCAGTTGCTTAGTGTGGATTTTTTTTCTTTTTTCTTTTTTTTATTAAAAAAGCTAGCGTTTCTAAGGTCTCTCTTCGGATTCTAGTCTTACATCCCTTTCCTCTCACTGCTAAATTGACCTTCAGCTTCCTCACAAATCAGATATCACTCAGGAGTGCCATACAAAATGAATTTGGTCTCATGGATGACACTACTTTCTGTTTGTAATAGTTCTCTATGCACTGAGGCTGTTCACTGTGTGTATACTTTCAAGGCTTCACCCTAGTGAGAACGGAGTAATGACATGGGTCCAATACTGTGTGATTGAGATAGATGACCTGTTTTATTATCTGTGTTTTGTATGTATGTGTATGTGTGCACATACTCCCAGAATGCTGAGGGAACACATTGTGACCCTAGTTGTATTTGGCCACCAGAGGCCATGTTGGCAAAGGCTGAAATGATGATTAAGGACAGGGGGTCTGGATGGGAAAATGTGGATTAATGAAGCTCAGATAGAATTAATAGCCATGACATCCCACAACAGTGGAGCTGCTAAATGAGAATATGTCGTGGGTCCACCAGAGTCTCAACGCTTGTTTTGCTTTCAAGGTGACGGTTTCAGTATAAGCAAGGAAAAGTTGCATCTCTCCACTGAGTGACCACACATCCTCGCACTTGACTACAAAAGAAATAAAAACAAAGTTGCTCACAGACAAAGAATTTCTTTATGGGGGGTCCCAGTCCAGAACCCTAAGGAATTACATTTATATTGGACTGTTCAGCAATGCCTAGCAATGCAAGAAGCAACAAGTCTTTCGCGATTCAGATATTGTATCGGGCTAGTTGATGAGGATGCAGAGGATGTAGATAGAAGTAACACTTCTAAATGTAATATTTTTTGTAATGATCATAATACCTTAACTATACAGGATAGGGACAGTATTGCACTTCCAAGGGGTATTCTTTCACACTTTATGAACAATGTGAAAGAGCTGGACTGTACTCAAGCTGATTAGTACTAATCCAGGAAACTGATGAGGAAACTAAACTTCCCATGTAAAAATGGTGGTGACCACCATAACTCATACTGTAGTTGGCATGGTGTTTAGAAATAAATAACTTTTACATTGATGGTGTTAAAATGTACCAAATGTAATCAAGTATTTGGCAGAAAAGTAAAATACATGTTTTTCTCACCTAGGCCTCAAGCATGTAACATTCAAGGATTAAGCATCAGCCACATAATAGCATTGCATTTATGAGCTAACTTCACTTGGGGAAGTCACATTTTCAATGTATGGTACAAATTCATGAACCACTTAGGCAGATGTTTTGCAAATTCTTCACAGTTTTGCACAGATGTTTGAAAGAAAAAAATAAAAATGCAAAAAAAGGTGCAGACACACCTAATTAGTACATGGATTAGCATCAATTTAAAGAAAACATTGCAAAAATAATATTGTTACTGCTTGCCTGTAACATGTCTGTCTCCCAAAACCCCAGATGTTTTTATGAGCAGCTGCAAAGACTGCAGATCCAACCCCCTGAAGTTTTAGTTTGGCTATTGTTGGATAACAGTTGCTGGGCCAACTTGTCTTCTCTTTGATTTCACCACCTGGTTTGTTTTTCAGTTGGTGGTCTTTCACTTTTACCTCCTGCAGGCTACAAACATCCTGGCGTTTGTGTGTGTGTGTTCACATGCAGACACACCTGGACGACTTAGTAGCAAGTTTAGTCAAGAACCGGTGGATGGTTTAGCTTGAGGTGGTGATCAGCCATTAATGCCTGATCAGTTCTGGAGGTAAATGTTTGCCTCAGACTGGTAAGACATTACTAGAGCCTGAAGGCTAGATCATTAAACTTTCACTGGAAATATTTGTAACAGTTTGCAACTATTTGCAACTGTAGTGATGCATGGTAATGACTCATTTGGTTCTTTAAACACTGCAAAAAGTGCAAACAAATAAAGCAAGCAATTGTGCAGACATTGTGTTTAGGTCTATGTGCAAATGCAAAACAGAGTTATTCGGACATTTTGTTGTAATAGGTTACTTGATAGTGCGCCACATCGTTTGCTGTGAAAGAGTGATTTAAAGAAAACACACAAGTGGAAAGTACGTGGCAGTTCATAGAGTTCACTCCAGAGCATTATTGCTTTCTATCAAAACATGACCGTATTTTTTTATGAGAGGAGAGACTACAGGGAGTAAGTAGGAAAGTCTAAGAAGGATTGAAATTACAGTTAAAATACATAATAATCTACTAACCTTTTGTGCTTCGTTCTGATACAGAAGATCCTGTCAAACTTGGACTAACTAGCTGCTAAATAAACAATCCTGCAAGGCATCAACTCACATCTGTCCCACAATGAAGGTACATTATACAGGTTAATTTAAAACTGGTATAATAAATACACCGTTGGGAAAAATTAAGTGAATAATATCTCTAACATGAACTCTTGGTGAACCTGTCCCTATAGGCGTCAACAAAAGGCTTCAATGATCCTTTCTATGCAAAAAATGGGTGATGAAAGGTAGGTGTCCTTTAGTTTCTCCTTCTCTCAGTCCCCAAAGGGACATTTTCTTATTCTCATCTTTTTCAAGGAGGCTTGAACTCTTTTCGAATGATCCCTCATTGCACTTTTCCTGTTCCCTCCCTAAGTATCCAGAGCTGTGACTTGTGTTAGCACAGAACCAGAGTGAGTGGAAGAGGGAGAAACTCTGGGAATGAGTGTAACAAGATAGAACATACTAGACTGAAAGGGAAGCTGAGATAGTGAGCACTGACAGGACTGAGCTCCCAGGTGGGGTGTCACCCTCAGGGGAGGCAACAGTTGCTGACAAAGCTGTGAATGTGTGTGTGTGTGTGTATGCATGTGTGTGTTACATGAGAAGATCTTGGCAGGTTCTCTCCTCATGAATGAAGATTATTTGGTTATTGCTCATTAGATGCCAGTGTAGGTCTGGGTTGATGACAATTTGAAGCATCCCTGGGATTCAAACTGTGGTCATTGCTGCAAAAATATTGTGTAAATCAGATGTAAAAGCACACAAATACAAAATCAATAATGAGTTTAGGCTATTCCCTATTTACTTAAAAATAGCAATTCCACTAAAACAGCAGAAAAAAAACTCATCCTCACTGTGACCACAGTGTTTTTTTTGTTTTTTTTTTTTACTGTAGCTTTAGTCACGCAGCAAGTGTTGTTGACTTTGTTGCTACCTTCCCATTGTGAAAGGGTGACCTTCCTCTTTCTCCCACTCTCTGTTCTGCTCAGCTCTGTACATCTGTGTCTGTTTACCAGCCTGCCTGTGTCTCCCTCAATCTGAACTGATGAGTGCAACTCACAGCTGCTCCTCTCTTGTTTCCCGCTGCTTTGGTTGTGTGTGTGTGTATGTGTGTGTGCATGTTGGTGTGTGGTGTCATTGTGCTCGGCGGTGATAGCACCATGCTCCCAAATCAAAGATGACTGGCTTGCTACCACAACACACCTCTGATTGCAAAAAAAAGGGGGAATTAGAGAACAGGAATATAAATGGATTTACTTTAAACTCTCTTTTTTTCCCTACTAGTATTGAAGGGTGTGGCTACATGCACAAGACATTGTGGACAAACACACACTGAGTTGACTGTGTATTCATACACAACAGATATCCACATCCAATTGTGTCACCTGAGCCTTTTGACCTGCATTCCTCTCTTGCCCCTGCTTCATGTTTTATCTCGGTATTTTGTCACATCCTGCTCTATCTTTTGGAGAATGACAAAAATCTTGTGGTTGTTTGATCCTTTTATGGTAGTCTGACCCTGTACAGCCTCCAGAGCCCAACAACAGATATGACAAGGAGTGATAGAGGCCTTTTAGGGTCAGGTGAGTGTTAGAGTAAATTAAGGTGCATTTGAGAGAGTTGATGCTCACTAGTGGTGAGTAATGGGAACAGAGTGTGTATGGTTTCAGGAAGGGCAGAGAGAGGTGAGAAGAAAGAGGTTAAAACTTGTCTTTAGGCAAGTATGGGATACCCTTGAGAGCATGACATCATCAGGACAGGTGATGTTTGCTGATGTTATCCTGAAGTTAGGGCGAGGTGGTCTTGAGGTTGTTTGACTGTCTAACCTAAACCTGTTGGACCTGTTTAAAAAGCCACTTCTCATCTTCTGAAAGTGGGGAGGTAGTGCTTTTGAAATATGATGAATTAAGAATTTATTGCAAGTCATCATACAGTTGCTACACAACATGTTTTGATCTTTTTTTCCCTTTTAATTCTAAGTTCAGAACTTTTTTTCAAAATTACAGTCTGTGACTTTTCTATATTTTGGTGACACTCAATAATACTAACAGGTACAGAATCTATTTAGTTATCATTTACAAATAGAAAAAATGTTTTTTTCAGATTAAATATTAATGGTCAAAATTCAGATTAACTATGAATTAATCATAATTAATTAAGTATTTTGAAAAGTGATTAATACCTTAAGTTATTTTTAAGCCTCATTGCCAAATGTTACTTTGTCCATGTGATGAGTTGTTTCTTTTACTTGTTTTTTTGTGATGGTAACTAAATATTTTTGGGGGTAAAGACTACTGGTTGGACACACAAAGCATTTTGTCACCTTGGGCTTAAGGAAATTGCCTGGTTAATCAACAAGCAAATATCGAAAAGGACTGGGAGTATAACTCATAAAAAAAATCAGCAGATGCATCCCTTATTTAAACACATTCCCCTTTTATCTTAATTAAATTAGTTATATACTGAAAAAAGAGCAGATGTATAAATATCTAAGATATGGCAAAAAGCAGAAAATGGCATTAGAGGCGAGGGACATAAATATCGTGAGTACTAGGAAAACTTTGCTTTGCATCTTGCCTTCTAAATGCTAGAGGGGCCTCTGGATCGTACACAAAGATTGTACACAGAGCTGTTTTTCTGTCTTGCATTCCAGATTCAAAGCTTGTGCACAAACTCCACAGTTGCAAATGTATGTACACATACATTTGCATTCCTGTATACATTCAGGCAGACTTCAGGGGACTGTTGGCTTATGCAGAAGTTTTCTAAGCCTCCCATAAATATTTCTGTGAAAACACTTTCTCCTTCAGGTAGAACTCCTCTCTGTGTCGTCTTTGCCTGTCGGTGCTGGTGAGATGTTTCTTTGGTAATTCATTTGCAATTAGGAAATGTAAATCAGACAGGTGCTGCTGGCATCTATCAGAGTCTGTATTTGTTTTACCTAAGGCATCTCAGATCCTCCCTTTGTAATCATTCTCACATGCACGTTTACACATTTGAACACATGCACGCTCACAGACACAACAAGGTCACCTCCACATATCACTTAGGGTCTTTCTACATGAGTCTAAGGATACTTTAGAAGTGCCGTGTTAAAAGAAAAGCAAACTTTTTATTCAGAAGAACGAATACAGACTCTGCCTTGTTTCTGACTGACATATGTTCACTGTGTGTGAGAGAAGAACTGGGATCAACACTCTCTGCACATAAGGAGAGGTACAGCTGCTAGATAGCATTGCTTAGTTTGTGTGTGTGAAGTGAGGGAAAGTGTGTGTGTGTGTGTGTGTGTGTGTGTGGGTGTGTGTGTGTATGTGGGGGGGGGCACAA
>JAQNCA010000007.1:11721785-11731815 GCA_029783725.1 Acanthurus tractus | reverse complement strand
GTCGTCTGTGGTGGTGTTGCTGGCAGTCTGTTGGGGTTGCCAGGGTGCCCGTTGTGTGTCACCGTCACTTGCGGCGGTGTGGTATTGGCGGCCGGTCTGCGGCGCTGGTCTACCGCGCCGGCGGGGGGGGGCACAAGGGAATGCACACATTTGTCAGTGTGGTGGTGCGTGCGTGTTTTTGTGCAAGAAGAGGCGAGTGACTTCACACAAGCGTAGTAGTAATAAAGCGTGCCAGTGTGGAGAGAGTGGAAGTTGAGTGTCAAACTGGTGAAGAGGAAGGAGGAATCTGCAACATTTGGTTTCCAGTATGTCACATTTCCACCGCATTTTAATCACCTTTATTAATGCCAAATACTGAGCATGAGAGATAAATCCTTGTTTACAAAGACTGACCAATATGACAAATGTGCAATTTTAATATTTGGACTGTGGACAAGCAACTTTTCAAAGACAGTTTTTAATATTCAGATGCCCTCCCACACGCGAAGGCACACGCCGACCACATTTATAAACACACACACACACACACACACACACAAAACCACACACACACTAAAACACACACACACACACACACACACACACACACACACACACACACACACACACACACACACACACACACACACACAGTGTTTTATACCACTGGCAACTGCCTTATTCCCACCAGCTGTCGGAATGCATAAAACCCAGGCTTGTTGTTAAGTCTGGGGCTTAAAAGCACTGCCAAAAAGAAAGCTGGGCAGGAATAACGGCATTAATTCTGTGATTTGAGCCACCACTCAGACTCAGCATTTAAAAGTGCTTAAAACTAGCAGCTGGTGTCAACAAGGTAATAAAAGCAGGCACAAGGGATCACTCTGCCTGACTCGCGTTGGGCAGCAGGTTGTCCATGTTAGTTTAAACAGTAGTGATGCAGGCAGGGAGGAGACACTGGCATGGGCCACAACCTGCCATACTGCCAGAGAAAGAGAGGGCAGTTAAGGTAATGTGAGATAGTAATTTGTAGTTTATCAGCTTGTGTCATATAAATCTAATATTCAATAGGTTGATGCTGGCTAGTCACGCCCTCCGTGTTTTGTTTCCTGTGTTTTGTTTTTGGCGCAGTCTGATCCTGAAATGGCTAGACGGAGCTCTGCCAGCAGTGACATCACTCTCACTGCAACAACTCCCTCCCTTTTCAGGTGAAAGGTATCATTTGCCACAGCCCTTGCCAAGTCAGGAGTTGGAAAACTTTAATTTCCCTGGCTCCGGAGACAGTGCCAGAGGTTTCATGTCCATTACCCAATCCCTGAAACAAGAGTTGACGTGGACTTGGATTGAGCTAAACACTCCATGGCAACATTCGCTGACCCCAGAACCTCTGTATCATCTTTCTTACTATCTCTTTCATTACTTCCTCCCTTCCTCTTTGCTCCTACTTTGCCTCCTTTGTTGTCCTTTCTTTGGGAGGGCATCCTCGTCAGCAAGGTTGAGATTCTTGTTAAAAGTCGAGACTCGGCTGGACCCGGGCCACGAAGTGCATTATGATCCACCTCCTCTCTGCTACCCATTAACTTGTCCTTCACAATGTGGCAGCGGCTTGTAAATGCCTCGGCACTTCAGCACTCAAGCTCCTCTGCTCTTAAATCTGCACGCCACAGTCTGTAAAACATCTTGACTGTCCTCACCGCTTTGCACTGTTGCAGGTCCTTTTGAAAGTGAAACACAGCCTATGAGTCAGCACGGGTATTTACACAGCATCACACGACACAAAGCGTGAGAGAAATTTGACATTAACTTACAACTGCCAGTAAGAAGACATTTATATCAGCATATGTCACACAAAGTTTTAGTGTATTTTTCTTTTTTTAATTTAATTTCGGCTTGTGAAATCTCGGATATTTTGACATGACATAATCCGTCATTTTAGGGGGTCACAATCCAAAAAGGCTAGAAGCGCAGATGTAGTTCAGAGTATTATACACATATAAAATTTGACTTAACAGTGGTATAGAATCTACACAGAGCTGTCAGTCAAAGAGGAGGACAAGTGCAAGGTGTCCTGAAGGTTAATGGCTTAGGAAACGCTGAGCGATTTAAACACCATATGGATAGGCTCATCATCTACAAGCTGTTCAAGGTTGAACCCATCCAGAACACTGTAGGATTGAGATAATAGCCTTCTTCGCCCAACTGTTGTTAAGCTACCAATCTCCTGTCAGCTGCAGAGGAACTGATAGGCATTAGGACCCCACACCCCGAGCAACTTTCTCTCTCTCTCTTTCTCTTTGCACAATCTTTGACTCATTCTCTTTCTCATCAGCCTCTCAGGTGCACAGCACAGAGGTGTTAATAATGACACATCTTCCTTACTTTCTTTTCTTCCTTCCACTCACTGCGCTTTTTCTCTTCCTTTCCTTCGCTGTTCCTCGTCAGTCCTATTTCTCTCCTCTCCCTTTTACTCTGCAGCCGTACACATCAGTTGGAGAGTGGCTCGCCCTCAGAGCCATCTGTTTCCAGGCAGCCTGTGAGCATTGCTGAAATATGTAGGGCCTAATTAATTCAACCAAATTGTTTTAGAATAGATTAATACAATAATGGCAGCGCATGAAAGGTTATTTCAAGTACACCACTCAGCTAATCTCATCAAAGGGTAGATTTCACTGCTCTGCACTCTGTGAACACCCACTGCCATATAGACCATCATATACAGGAAGTCAGTCCGTACATACTGGGACGCATCTCTTTGTGTGTGCTGATTTCACAATCAAAACGGAAAGGTAGTTACTAGAGAGAGGACTGATTGTTCCCACGGATGATGAAATTAATATTGTATGCTATGTAATACAAATGCAAGGTCCTCACAGGATTCCTGTATAATGAAAAAACAGTTTAAAAAGTCTGTGGTAGACCTGTTACTTTGCTATAATTGCTTTAAAATATATATTTAACTGAAATGATGGAGCAAGCATGAAAACACCCTACAAATGTGTCAAATCTTGCATTAATTTCTGTGTAGTTGTGATTCTAGTCTCTTTGGCTGAGCAAAAAAAAAAAAAAAATAGCCTATTTTTAATAAATAAGCTTATTTGGATTATAAAAGGAACCTTTATTAATAGTATAAGTTTGACAAGATTTTGATATTGCCTGATCTAGATGGGCTATCAAAAGATAATCTTTTATTTATTTTGTTGTAATTGAAGCATTTAAGGTCTTCTTTAATGTAAAACATACGCTAATATAGCACTAATACCACTTCTCAGTATTTGCAGAGCCCCGGGTTCAGAAAGCTTGTTTTTAAACCAGTAACCTTTCTGGTTTTAGATGACTCCAATGACCCTTCAAGGCTTCCAGCTCATACATTATAGAAGATGGATCTGTGATTGCTATCTCTTTGATGGTTGTTTCGCAGAACAGCTGGCGATGCTTTAAATCCTGTGACCTCTAGAAACAAAACAATAGTCCCTCACTTAAAAGCACTTTATGACTGATTTGACAGTTTGCTCATTATAAAGGATGTCTTTTTAAAGTTCTTCTCATTGATGTCTGGAAAGACAAATGTTCCTTGATGTATTACTATTTTTTTATTGTGATTGTCTATTAATCCCTGAAGGGGAAATTTGCCCCTCTGAGTGAAAAAATGTCTCTTCATTTGTTAGACTACATACTCTGCTGATTTTATACTTCCTGAAACTTCCTGTATTTTGAGGGAGAAAGGTTTTCGAGGAAGAGTGAATAATATTTTTAAGGTGAGATTGGTCAGTAGTGCTGCAGTGGACTCACGGCCTGTCTGTCTCCGTAGTGTGTCTCGCATATTGCCATAGGATCACAGTTTGCACATTAATCACTTAAAAAATGAGAGCATTTAACCATTAAGCCTAGATCAATTTTTTAGAGCTGGTGTCACATTTTTTAAACCGTGGGTGTCTCATTTCCAAATGGAGCTCTTCACATACCACTCCTATGAGACAGAGAGGCTTCGCCATCAGTCACCTGGACTAACCTCTGTTGGGAATGATGCAGACAAGCAGAAGTCACAGGGCCGTTGTTCATCAAGATGAATACCAGTTCACCGTCCTCCCCGGAGAGGATTCCCTACTTGACTTCTAGAGCCGGCTCCTATAGACGGCTCTGGTTCATTAACACCAGTATTATGGCTGAACCACTTGCAATTAGGCATGTGTTTAAGACAGAGCACATACACTTACATCAGTGTGTGCACGTGTGGGTACACACTTACCCTTACACCTACACCTACACACACACACACAGTGGCACAGTGTCGGGTGCATTTTTTAAGAGGAGGAATATGATAATGAACCTGGCTTGATAGAGTAATTAACTGGGCTAAATGGAAATCCCACGAGGTTCAGTGATAGTTAGCAGATGTTCTCTGAAATACATTAAAGACCAAACGTCTTGTGAAGGGGGAAAAAGAGAGAGAGACAGAAAGAGAGAGGGAAAAGAGAGAGAGAAGAGAGAATATTGCCACTGTAAATAAAGTTTTGGGGTTTTTCAAATGAGGAGTGGAATTTTAGGTCTTGACTCCTGTGGTGGGAGTCTTTCATTCTGAAACAATGTGTTTTGGGGGGGGGGGGCGGTTAATCAGCTGATCAGAGTCATGTTGCTTACAGGAGTAAGAGTCATCATAAAAGAACAATTTCCAGCAAGCTATGTTTCATAAAGGGGGCTTTTATGAGTAGGAGAAATTTTCTGGTGATGCGGTTAGTTAAATTTGCCTTTGATTATGTTGGTGTCGCTGTGTGTTCAGAGTCCGGAACAAGCCAATAAAATGTGCCTCTATAAATCAGGTGTTGAAAATGTTTTCAATTTAATAGAGACTGTAACATACCTACATACAAATGTATCTCTAATACAGTAACTGTTTTCACAAAAACTCGTGTGAAATAGAGATATGGTGGAGTCAGTCCTACTGCCTAACCACAACCCTTACTGCTTTCATCTTAAGACTTATTTATCACAGATTCAAATCATTGTCGTCTTGCAGTGTTCTTGTCTTGTAAGCAGGATGTTGATTTAAAACTCAGTAGTACCTCTAATTCAAAGACTTTTCATAGACACAAAATTTGTTTGTCACAGACTACTCCGAACTGTTACACCTGAGCATAAAAAACGAAAACTGTTCAAAGACTGTCATTACCTTTACATGCGGGAAAATAATTCTTTGAGTGAATTCAAAGGCATATAAATGTGGCAGCATAAATTCTGCAAGCCTAATAGGATAATATACTGCATGAAAGAAAATTTATGAGCCCTTATGTACATAAAACAGCAATTTAAATGAGTTTAAAGCAGCAGAAACATGGCAGAGATAAATTTATACCTTTTTTTATTCACATAATATTCAAACTCAGTCTATAGTCTAGCACTGGTGTTGCCTTCTATACAGCCATATCAGTGGCACCACCAGAGGCGGTGAAGTCGCACTCCACAGCTAGCTAGCTTGCTAAGTCACACTGAGAAGAGCCATCTGCTTCCCTGTCTGAACTTTAGAACAAAGACACCAGGCTGTCAAAGTTTCCCTCAAACAGAAATGCACCCTGACTCAATCGCAAGCAGACGCGTACAGGCAGACCGCCATGTATGCATATACATACACACACACACAAACACACACAAACACACACGCACATGCACACACTCCACCCACATATGCACACTTGTTTTGTCCTTCTGTTCTGGAGACTAATGGACTTTCCCATTCTTAGTTCAATGGCTCATCCGAGCAAACGGATGTAATTTTTGGATTTTTCCTCTTTTTGCAAACTCAGAAATAGTTTCCTGAAAAAAAAAAGAAGAAAAAACTAAATGAGGCATGTGGTAAAAATGTGCGTGCGTCTGTGCTTGTGGAGAGGAACACCTGTTAATATTGAGTTTATTACTGAATTTCTTCCAGTCAGTCCATGTGGTCAGTAGGTGTAAAGCAGCTGCAGGAAGTGTAATAATGACTTCCTGTTTACTCCGCCTCCTCCCACCCACTTACCAGTTACAGCCGGCCATGTGGTCCTGCATAGACCAACTCCATCACTAATGAACTGGCACTGGACACAAACCTATGGCAGACTAAATACCCAAAAAGACTGTGCTAAGTTTTTCTAGTTTTTCTCTAAACCTGTTCCGTCTTAGACTCCTCATATAACCTAATGTAATTCTTATTCACCAGGGGTGACACCCCAGATACTTGTGGGTGAGCTTGAACTTCCAGTGACCTCATACCTTAATGTATTGATCAATCAGTGTTCCATTAACGCTGCCCATGCCTCCTCCTAATCTAATCTTTGTTTTCTCTTTCCGACTCCCGTAGGCACAGCCACACTATCGCACATGAGCAAAGAGCAAAAAACCCTGGAAAACCTTTTAGCGAGCCTTATTTTGACATACTACATAATGTGTTCCAGAGGAGCACACTTGAGTCTTCTGTCAAGCCAATCTGTTTATATTAAGTGTGAAGAATGCCTGTGCATGAACCCTCCTGTCCTAACACAACAGGACAGCTGATATCAAGCTATAACACTTGGCCTGATGCTGTTTTCCACACAGTACAGCAGAGTGAATTATTAGCTAGGACAGTAACTGTCCATAACCTGACACAAAGAAATATTACTGGCACTTTGACATTTTGCTATCTTTAACACCTAAGATGAAAACCAGAAGGCAGAGAGTTACAGTTGTGGTCATATCTACCATAAACAGTGCAGTGTGAGCGTCACAGTTGATAAAACATAACAGTTCTGCGTGCAGAGAACGTTGCACTAGCAGGCTGCCACGCAGTCCTCCTCTGTACTGATGTGGAAGTTGATATATTGCACTTCTCTCTCTGATGGTAGATCCTATTGGCCAGTGCTCTGTGATAACTCAGGGCACAACGTAGAAGGAAGTTCTAAATCACACAGCGAGATCTGAGTTTTTTATGAGCTGACAAAGATCCAATTAAGATTGAAATGCCGTCAGTGGAGGTGCTGTATGCGGAGTATGCAGTGCTGTGACAACTTCTGTGCATTTAGCCATCTGAACCAGTCACAAAAACAGAAATCTGAGATGACATAGTTTCTTTGGTGTCTGTTACTGAGTTCAGCTTATTAACACAATGTTAGCCAGGGGTTAAAAGTAAGAGTTAGAGCCTCAAGTCCTAAAACCACCAAAAGCCTCCTCAGCCCCAGAGGAGGCTTCTTTTGCCCCCCACATAAGGGTGTGAATGTGTGCTTACATTAAAAGAAGAATTGAAAACACATCAAAAACACCTTGTTTTTCCTCCAGACTACTATGACTGGCTATTTAGAAACTGTCATGTGCACATTTTGTGTTTTTGTTTTACAGTTTTTACACATGTTTCACACATCTAAATTCATAAAGTGTCTACAACATGGCATACAGTGGTTGCAGCTATAATAGGTTTGTCGGTGTCTGACCACCCTGTGCTGCCATGGTAACCTCTTTAATAGTCCACAGAGTATGGACACAACATCTGCCATGGTGTGCTTGGCTTGTTTGATTTCTGAAAGCCCAGGCAATGGCAAAGACAAATTGATTAAAACAAAAAATGCTCCTGTAGCTCCTGGTTCCTCCAAAATATGGAACTAAACATTTTTTTTTTTTTTTGTGAAGTAGGGGTGTTGATGATAACCACGGTGTCTGAAAATAATATATTGATATAGTGCAACAGTGTACATTTAAAAATACAGCACCCCCTTTTACATTTCTTTTTGTCATTATTACAAAATTATGGATGAATTTGACTCTTTTAAAAAAAATTCTCTAGACATTACAGTTATATTGATAGTTGGAAGTCTTCAGGTCACAATTATTGTGAAGTGAAAATTTAATCATGTGAAAGCTCAAGTATAAAGGCTAAGAATCCCTGCTGCCATACTTTCATAATTTCTTTGTTTTTGCATATTACAGTTTCACTTTCTTTCACTGATGTAACTATAGACAGAAAGTGGTTGAACCTTCAGTTAAGGTCTTCAGAAACACTGAATCAAAAACTCTTCAGAAGTGTTTTTCAACTGAACCCAAATGAATGTGAGGTTGTTTTTGTAGTTCATGTAGTGCATCTCCACCCAAGTTTTTATTCCTCCCACAGAGAACAAGGGTCAGCTCAGTTAAGCGCTTCAGTTAATCTGTGCGACATTCCCACGGAGACAAAATTACTCTACGTTGGTTAACCATTACCATTCTCAATTAATCATTCTTTGAGCCTATACGAGAGTTTCATGTTGCCTGCCCTCTCCTGCTCTCCTCCTTACCCTTTTCCTCATGCCACTGGTCTTACCTCATCACTTTTTTGTTGACACCAACTGGCTACATGGCGACAAAGCCTGCCTTTCATGTGCTTCCGAGCCGACTCGGAAACACCCCTGTCACACGCGCCCTAAAGTGCCATCTGCTATCGTTCCTCGAAGCAGCTGATAAAGTTAGCATCTCCGCTTAGCATTCTCTCCTGGATATGGATGAACAGACACGCATGTAGACTCACGCACACAAACACATACAGCATACAGACACACACACACACACATATGCACTGTATGTTCCAAGTATTAGCATATCCATGTGTGCTTAGATAGAAAATGACAACCTGACGGATCTCCAACTCCTGCTCTCCCCAGAGGTGGACACTGAAAACATGGAGGGAATAAGAGGAAGAGGGAATTAGGGCAACTAGAGGGTGATGGAGTTGGAGGGGGCTAATGGCAAGTGTCAAGAGAGGTTGAAAGGGTGAAAAATCATTAAAGGGCTGAAAGGAAAAAGGTGGCCAAGCAGTTGAGACTTTGTTTATGCGAATAAATGTCTGCTCATTGTACTCTAAAGGAAGAAAAAAAGAAAGAGAGAAAATTATGATGACTGATTGTTTTACAAAATATATCGTATAGAAAACTAGTTTTATCTGTGATATTACAGAAGAATTACATTTATTCAACTGTATTAGAGCTTAAGTGGGTGTTAAATAGCTAGTGTTGTTGCAATATGATATCACTATCCTCTGATACCACCTAAAATACTGTATTGAGTATCAGTGAGATTATGCATGGATGTAATACCACTTAATTGTAAGAAATGCCACCCTGCTACTTTTTAGCAGTGCATACCAATATGCATCTTAAATTGTATGAGGAAGGAAAAAATTGTATTGAGGCAAAATTGTATTATTGCTCTTGGTAGCATCGGTTCGTTTACGTAGAAAACATGTACATTGCAAACTATTCAGTATAAACAGAAGCCGACTGTTGTTTTGCCCCAGAAAAGATTATTACAATCGATTAGCCATTGATGTACAGTTGCATGTCAAACATAAAAAAAAACTTTGGAGAGATTGCAGGTGACTATCCATTCTGCAATTCTATATTTGTTTTTATTGCAATTTCTTGTTAACTTTCCTTGATTTCAGAAGCTATTAGAGCATGAAAGAAAATAAACACAGCTGAAAGTGGTTCACTGAACACATCCACTCCTTTGGCATTTTTGACTTGGTTTCTCTATCAAGATAGTTTTTATTCTGTCACTGCAAAATTTTAAAATAGTGTTTTCTTTCTGCTCTGTCTTAGCTTTCCTCCAGATGGAAATGATATAGATGAGTTAAATTCGTTGCTGATATCGTTCAAAGAAAACGAGTGGGTCTGTTCTCCAAACCAAAGGATCAGATTTTGATTGAGTAAGTGATTAAAGTCCTTGCCTGTCAGTCAACAGATTTTGTTGAAATTGGCAGCTTTATCAGAGTACTTCTCGCATAGATAAATGAAATTAGATTCTACATTAAATTTCACTGCCACGATAACCCCAACAAATCTATAATGATGGCTTAAGCCCCAAACTAAAACAAGCCAAAGTGTCTAATGGAGTCATCAGCCCACTCAGATTATCATCATCTGTTTGAGCCAGCTACCTCTGTGTATCATGCTCCTGCACACACACACACACACACACACACACACATGCACACACACGCACGCACACACACGCATAAACACACGCACAAACACACTGACACCAACACACCAACAAACACACATGCATATCCCTCAGATTT
>JAQNCA010000007.1:11689967-11711591 GCA_029783725.1 Acanthurus tractus | reverse complement strand
TAAATAGATAGTTACTTAAAGTCTTTGTTAACCTGCTCTATTTTGTGCATATAAGTCTGTAACATGAATAAATACAAACTTACATATTGTTACAACCAGGTGTTTGAAAAGGAAGAATTAATTACCTTGTTACCTTTTTGTTGTCATGAATTGTCTATTATTTTATGCATTATACTTCGTGTTATTTTTAGTCAGGATTTTTTTCCAGCAGCTCAATAAATATGATTGTCTTCTTTTTTTGTTTTTGCTTGAGTAAAGCAAATTTACCAACCACTTGTATATGCTATCAGCATTTGACTGGTGGCTGGTGCTAATTTTGTAGTCTGCTTAGCATATTGTAAACCTTGCACAACCTGCTTTGGCTTTATTGTTCTTATGATTAGAAATTCCAATAAAGCAAACTTGAATTTTTAAGGGAAAGATGGAAAAAGATACAGTGAGAAATGCAGAGAGGTTGAGTTTTTTTTTCAGTACTGGGACTTGTAACAAGATGAAAACAAAACATCAATTCGTGGTATGAAATGAAATGTAGAACTATTTAAACTATTTATAGATGAAATGAACACAGACATTAGCCACCACAGCTGAAAATAAGTAGTGTTTCAGTCAGAACACACAGACACATATTTGTGACTCTTTTGCTCAAAGTATAAATCTAGTAGAGAAGCAGATTTCCCAATAGTGTCTGATAAAACACCAAATTACATGTGTTTAAAATGAAGAAATTGCATACACATATGCAAGTGTCCTCTATTTTCTTTTAACCTATTACTGTTACTAATTGTTTATTTGTAACGTTGTATTTAATCTCTAATTATTGTTTTTATGTTATTATTGCTATGCGTTTATCATTAGATGTCTCAGTGTTTATGCAGTATGTGGCTCATACCCGTTTGTAAAGTGTTTTAAATTTGACAGAGTGCTGTAGATTCTAAAGAATCATTTTCCATATTTGATTGAGGCTTACAGATGACAGATTGTTTTGACCTTTCTGCTCTGTTTGAGTGTGTGCGCGTGTGTGCATATCTGCATTCATGAGTTTGAGGAGGATATAACCAGTTGAATATTAATGATTGATTCGGCTTGTCGTGGCTGTGCATAAATATCAAGGGTACATTTGTTCAATGAAGGGCATTTCATAGCACTTCTCCTTCTCTTCTCTCTTTAATTAAAACTGCCCAAATTTCTTTTTAATGACCATCACTGCTACTTCACAGGAGTAGTGGTAAATGAAGCAAATGACTGAGAAGGTCAAGCTGGAACTGAAATACATTCATTTGTTTTAATTTCTTGTCAGTTTACCAACAACATCAACGTCTTCCCTCGTGAGTCCTGAATGTATATTGCTGAGGGCTTCAGTGGCATTAGCTCTCAGCGACCTTGACATCTTACACAGACGCTTTTCTCTATTCTGAAAAAGGAAACTAGTGTATCTTCATCTTGTGCCCTGGCTTCCTGTCTGGGAGATGAGAACAAAAGAAACCTCTCGCTCTGTTAAAGAGCAGAACGAAGTGGGGGGAAAAAAAAAAAAAAATCAGATGTGCCTTCTCAGAAACTCATCTGACACCGGATGCTTATTTCTAGAAATGGCAAGAGTGTGGTTGTATGTGTCTTCCGGGATACTTTTTACCTTTTTTGCAAGGGGCTTTGAAGGAAGTTATCAAAACCTCGGTCTTTCATCTTCTCTGGCCCCAGCGCTCTCCTCTCCTCCGCAGGTGGTTTCCCCTCCAGTCCCTCCGCTCTCTTCTCTCGCTTATTCTTGCCCACACCTTCTTCACCCTTGCCTTAGGAAAAAACACACGCACATGCTACACTGCTGCCCTCAAATAGTTTTCCAATAACTCATAAAAATAGGGCATACAATGTGTGCATTTTTAGCATCAACCCACCCCCAGCATCGCCCATTCCTCTTTGCTCACTCATCTCAGAAGGTAGAGGTGGGTTGATGATAAAACAGAGAAACTGGGTGCCTGCGATGATGCCGGCGATGATTATGTCATGTTTATTTCTTCTAGGGTTGTATCACTTGTTATGAGTCATGCCGGGGTGCTGACTCTGTATGCTGATAGTGGAGAAAGAGTTCACATTCAGTGGGAAGCTTTGGGAAATCCCCTCCTCTTATTCCCACAGGTTTGAACTGTTCGTATGTATATTGGCCAAAGCAGTAGCAGCTTTCCCTTAACGGTCAGATGGTTTCATATGGTGTGATAATTTTGGTTGAGATGAGATAGTGCTAGTTGTGTATGATATATGATAAATCTGCCCTTCAAAATGGCTAATTGCCACCTTCGTTTCCGTCCCTGACAAAATGAGCCACAGAAAAATCTCAGCACTTGGATTTTAATCTATAACTCACTTGCCAATCATTTCAGGTCACTGTTTGTAGCACGTATCACGAGTCAGACAGTGAGACCACGCGAGAGAGGCAAACTCCTGAAAATCCCTTCCCTGTGTTTCTGTTTCTCTCACCCTTCTCTCCCAAAGTTTTCCTCTCCCTGGCTGGGCGGCCGCAGGTTTCCAAACAAACTAGCTGAAACATGTTGTCTGTGAGTCCGTCCGTCCAGCCCTCCTGCTGGGCACCAAAGCTGCCATCCACAATGTAAGCAGGTGGCGCTGGCATCCCAGGGAGAACGGGCAGAGCGCGTGGGCGTCACGCAGGCGACGCCAATCCAAAATTCCCAGCTGACCTCCAAACCAAGGCTATGGCTGTGCTCGCCAATCTTCAGCAAACGCTAGTTTTTTGGTTTGTCTGTGTGTGTATCTTTCTGTTGCTACTGCGCTCTTGTTTTGCCAGCTGCATTCACATATTCTCCTTAATAATCAAATTATTGGTACTTTTGTGCTTTACTTTTGTTCAGACATCTTTCTCTTCGCATGCGTGTCTATCCATCTCTTTCTTTCTCTGTGTATTTGCTTTGTGGGGGTGCTGTTTAGCCGAGTGGGACTAGCAGTAGGCCCCAGGCCAGCCGCCTTCGGTTGGACGTTAATGAACGGAACAGGAGTGGGCACATCTGATGAAGCTGGCCATGCTGTCAACTGATTTTCATCTGGTGTGTGTGTTTGTGTGTGTGTGTGTGTGTGTGTGTGTGTGTGTGTGTCTGACAACAGGTGCAGACCAGATCTCTATGCACTGACAAAATACAGACTCTGCTGTGCCAACACAGGTGATTTCCACCCAGAAAGGCATGCACAAACACACATCCTTTTCACTTTTTTGCAGTTTTTCTTACTTTTCTTGTTTTCAGAAAAAGAAAACGCCTTCAGTACTCAATGACAGTTTGATTACATAGATTATCTTGAGATTTTAACTTCTACTTTCTCCACTGGGTGTCTTATTGATCAATTATAAATGATTGCCTTTGAGCTGACAATGTAAAACCAGTTTGATAGACAAACAAGGAAACACCTGTGACATACAGCCCTCAGTCAAACGACTCACTCGTGAGTAACATTCTCACACCCAGTGGAAGGTCTGAGTGACAACATCCTGTTCCTCTCTGCTTGTCAACAGGCCTGAAGCAACGATAGTATAAGCGTGTGTGTTCATTAGAATAGTACCTGTCTGGGACTCCCTTAGCCACCTGGCTTTTCAAACAGAAGCAACTAACATTCCTAATCTTTTTTTCTATATGCCACAGGCAGACAAGATCCAAATCCGCATTGAAACAACAAAACCAAACATCACAGCGTTCCCAAATGTCACATTATTGTGTATCGTACACGGACAGAAGCTAACGAGACGGGGAGACAGGAACGTGATTCTCCTTGGAGAGAGACAATTTTTCGCTGCCGCGTCCGAGTCCAAAAATAACAAAGAACAAAGGCGGATAAATGAGTGAGTTTTTGAGCACAGGCTAGTGGGCTTTGGCAGCACCGGCCAGGCAGGAGGGGAGGGAGAGACAGGGAGAGCTAGCTAGCGGCCCGTCCACACATCTGTCCACACAGCACGGGGTGGGTTCCAGCGACACCCACAGAAACAGGCTTAACCTTCTCTTCCCCCCACCACCTGTTCATTACTATGGGCCCCCCCACCGAGCCACCGCCACTCTGCTCTCCTCCTCTCACCCGCTCCCTTGTTCTTGTTCTCTCTCTGTCTGTCGCTACTCGTTCCAGTTCTCTCTTTGTTATCCTGCCGTTTTTTTTTTTTTTTTTACTCCATCTCTCCCTCTTTCTTTTATTTATTTTTTGCTTATTTATCTCTCAGCAGTGAAGCGTTATCTCTCTTTCTCACTGTCTCTTCCCGATGAGGCTTTTGGTTGAAGTAAAAAAATGTTTGCGACTAATAGGAAGATAGTCTTGCTGTAACAGGAAGAGATCATCAGACAGGTTGTTTTAACCAGTGCGAAGGAGAAAGAAGAGGCCGGTTTACGTGGAGGGGGAGAAGAAGAGGAGGCTTTTGATGAATTGTCTGTGAAAGTGCATCAGTCTACCCACATCTTCAAACCCCCTGGTGCCTCTTGTCTGCTTTCAGACCCATTTTTCTCCACATTGTTGGTAATTTGAGCATTCTCGCCCATGGCATCATTCATAGTTGGCCCATTTAAATCCCTTTAGAAATTCAATTTGGAGAAAGGAAATGACAAGATTTAGCTTATTGAGGTATGCCAGAATATCCATGAAAATCAGACATGGGAATATGTGAGATTGTAAAAGCCTCATCATCGCTCCCCTTTTGTTACCGTGCGAAAAAGGTGCGGAAAATTCTCTGTACTTGTTTAGGCTTGTTTAAATTTTTTGATCATCTATTTAGCCAAGGTGAATCATGAAATAGCCTTTACTCCTGACAATCTCACAGAACTATCACAGATTGCACATCGCCAACTGTTTGCTGTTTAGTAGGAGGGATTTTTGTTTTTAGCCACATTATTTCTATACCATAATTCCCGTCCAAAACGAAACAAAAGAGAAAAAAAATAAAAGCAAATTGCACCCGCAGTCCCTCATATGGTACCACAGTGAGAGCAACTTGGCATCCGCTTGTACCGTCATTGTACATAATGTGGTACATATTTCAATTCAGCCAATTGTTATTTTTAACTGTGGAAGTGAAATCACATTATGAGCTGAGCATGTAAGTAATGCAAATATCTGTTATGAAAACATACAAAAAAACAAAACATATAATTTTTAAATATAATGCTTGCATGTGTTTAAGACATGTCCACACCATAGACAAAAATAAACCTTTTTTAATCTGACATAATGAATGACTGCTGTGGCTTTAATAATCTTTTGGTTGCATTGTAATTTCAAATTGGAGACTGAAATGTATCAGGAAGAACAAACACCTACAATTTGTCATTCCAATCCTCTTCCTCTTTGTGTGTGCGTGTTTTGTGTGCACAGGGTACCTTGTTGACTTGCGTTCTGCTCTCTTGGTTACCGAATAACTCCAGATATTCTTTTTGACTCTTTAATTGCTTTTTTGCACAGTGGCCCTGATGATGATAAGGAGGACTTGGTGACAACATCTCAATTTCTCTCCCCAACTGAACGCTCCCCGTTTCAATTACCCTCACCGTTTTTCTTGCCGCCCTCACTCTCTTGCCTCCAAATAAATTTCATTTCCCTTAAGCCCGCTGCTTCCAGTATCTGATGGCGTCTCACTCAGTTATCCATGCATGGTATTATCAGAGAGACAGGCCCTTACTGCTCACTGAGAGGGAAAGGCTGCAGGCCCCTTATTACATACCAAATATCAGGCACCATATTCAGATCCAAAGTAGCTGCCTGTGGGGAATATGCCTAAACTGGTTCAGCCTGTTAAGAGTTTTCCACCAGCCTAAACAGATAAATGAAGTCTACACACTGTCTGAGATGAGGGAATTTGCTTTGAATGTTACAAATTTGTATGTATTTACATGTTTTTCAGTATTTCTGAAACACTTGTTTAAGTCATTTTCTCTCAAAAGAATGTGAGTCAGAACGGCCACTCTGGGAAAAAGATAAAGGAATTTGTAATCTGAGAATATATGTAATGGTGGGAAAAAGGAGAATAAATCCAAAAATGGGATTTGAAAGTACTTTTTACTGTATTTTTTTAGGAATCTACTCTGAACTGTCATGACATCAGTGTATTCAAAGGAGAGAATTTGTCTGAGCTCTCCAAACAATGAAATCATTACAAGCAGCTTTTCCAGGTTGCCTGCCTATTAAAGAAGGAGAATAAGGAGGTAAGAAGTTGGATGCAGCCGCTGGGTATTGTGCAACGTTACAAAGAAAACAATGAGACAATCAAACAGTGTGATATCATATTGTTTTATTGCCTCCCAAAAGCTCACAGTAATATTATGCTTTTGAAAATGACATAAAAATCTCTCAGTGGATCATGGCATGAATATGAGGCCATGCCATGACAATTTTCCCACAGAGAAGAAACTCAGAGTCATATAATAATTACAAAGAAATGAGCACACAACAATAAACATGTAAACTATTCAAGGCAGCTGAGATAAGATAGTGTTTAAGCACCTTTTTATTGCAAGAGGTTCCCACACTTCAGTGTGTTCAAAGGTCTCTTACACAACGATAGATGTCCATAAAAATGAGCAGGTCGCTTGATCAAAGAGACTGAGTTAATGTTTCAGAGAAGAGCTACTAGTGATTAGGTTTGTTAACAGAAGGCAGCCCCCTCTCATATTCAATTCAGCCCACACAGTAAAATAAACTTAAAATTCATATTTGACTCACAGAGAACATCCACATCTTGCAGTTTGTTCTTGGTCTGGTATGAAAACTTCTTTTGTATTTTTTCTTGTTGAATAATATATTTTTGATAATACAGCTTTGAGTCATGAATAATTTGATCTCAGTTTAAAAGATTTAAGTAGTACATGGTAAATAAGCAGAAATCAAATATAATAGAATGTAATTGTTACGATTAAGAGAAATTAGAAAAAGGAAAACATGAAATGTGGCTGTTTGTATTCCAGCCAGCTAAGCAGGTCATTCAAAAGCCTTTTGATTCTTAAAATAATTTAAGCGCAATGATGATGAGGCGGTTTGATTAGAAATAATACGATAACATCAGGTACAAACACCGCACAGATGTTTTTCAAGTAGTTGTGTAAGATATTTAAATAACAAGTCTTATCTTAAAAATGTTTTTATGAACAGCCAAACTAAGTATATTATTTATCATTAGATATCATAATTAGGACAATTCAGCCTAAGTATCATAACAGAATATTACATGAAAATGTGTCAGAATGAGATCATGTATAAAGGGGAGAGCATGAAAGATCAAACTAATAAAATCACTGAAATGTTAAAAAACTTTTGCTCTGTACATGATTTTAAAATTGAGGCCATTCTTTTCTTTCTCACTTCTCAGAAATTCTCCAGGCTGAAGACTGTTTAACATATCCAATAAATTTGAAATGACATGTTTATTACAGCCACTTCACACCAACTTCAGTAGATTGAGCCTGTTTATCTTTGTTCTGTTGTTTTTATGTGTCATGACACAAAAGTTGGTTTAGATACAGTAAGGGCTGAAACTAAAAATGTATTAAATTGTTGTTTGTTCAGAAGAGTGTTTTGAACATTATGGGTATTCACGTATTACATTCTTCTCTTCCATTAAATGTCATAACATTGTGAAAAATGTCAATCCCAGAGTCAGCCAAGGTCAGGCCTAAAAATGTTTTGTTTTGTTTATACAACACTCTGAAACCGAAAATATTTCTTTATAATGAAGTAAAACAGACAAACACAGCAAAACCCCTCAGAAATTACCTTTTATTTTTTTGCTTTTAAAAAATCAATCATTAAACCACTTGTAAAAATGACCATTTTTTTATTGTGTATAAATCCCTACCTAGTGTGCTAAAAAGATTTGTTCATGCGGTGACTGAAAACCGCAACGATATTTCGGGTAATGAAAAAAAAGTATTAACAAATTGTACCTTTCCGTTATATTTGCTCTGGGAGAACAACCTATAAGAGTTTCATGAATTATGGGAACTCTTGATTTCTTCATCAGCTTTATAATCTCTTTGATTGCAGCCCATAGGTGGGCGGATTTCACTGCTGTAAATCTGACCGGTACACTCTTTTATGTTTGGACTTTACACAATGATGCAGACCTATCAACCTGTTTGTTCACTATGGTGTTGAACACTTATCTTTTATGACGAGAAGACACTCGATACCAGAGCAGATAAAGATGAAAAGCACAGATTGACGGACGGTGCTATTTTCTCCTTTCTGTTTCAAACTGAGAGTCTCCTATTTTCAGCGTCAGTGAATTGAAGAAAGAGAGATGGGTAGAACAGAGACAATCAATATTACATGGTTTGAGTCTTAATAAGGCAGCGCTCCACATTCATAGCCGTGTGCTTTGTGGAGTATTGGCAAATAAGATTGACTATAGCTCAACCATCAAGAGTGAGACACTTCAAAGTTAAATTCAAAAGTTATTAAGACACATTCACAGGCTTTTATGTTGCATAAAAATCTTCCAGGGCAAGGCGAGAGCGTGTTGACTTTTTGATTTACACTAATTAAAATCAGAGTATGAGAAAAGTTATTAAAAGAAGAGCTCATTTTACACGAATACTGCACTGAGATGCATCAGTCCCCTACCTACGCCAGTCTCCCTTTTTTTTGGGGGGCTAATTCAATTTCCCTCAGACAGACTCTCACACGCTGACGCCGTCTCCATTACAACGCGCAGCCAAACACAAGCATTCATTAATTAGTGGCATCGTTGTCTTTTAATTATGCATGTGGCTTATTAGGCGCCTAACCCATTCACCCAAGCCTTCCCGTCTACACTCCCCTCTGCTTCCTCGCTGTGCTCATACGGGACCTTTAAACTTCCACCTGCACATTATAGCTCTAATAAAGCTGTTATCAGCCCGTGAAGGAGATGGCAAACAGGTGAGAAAGCAAGAGAGGGAGAGAGATGGCAAACAGGCGGCTGAGGGTTCTGATATGTCAGCAACAGAAATTAGCTAACTGCACTCCCGACTGTGGCACAGGCAGGGAAAGAATAAACCCAGCAACTCCTCTCTCTCTCTCTCTCTCTTTCTCTTTCCTCCTCTCTCTCTCTTTTCCTTTCCTTTAGTTCTGTCTTCCTCTCTCTCTAGTTCTCTGCCTCTACAAACCACATAGAGAGAGAGAGAGAGAGAGAGAGAGGGAGAGAGCGTCAGCCGGTGAATTTTTACAGCTCTCCAAAATCATTATTGGCAATTAGCGTTCGTCAGGGAAGACAGCAGCTGCTTGTAATTACAGGTAGCCCCTCATTACTTCTCAGTGTAGGGGAGAGGAGGGTTGGGAGGGAGAAAACATGTTCCAGAGCCAGTGTTTATATTTATTTATATATTTCTTTACTTGTGATGTTGAGCCACATAATGTATACCAGCTATAGTGAAGGGCTGGAGACTTCAGCAGGTGCAGCTTGAGAAGAGGAGGAGGAGGAGGTGAAGGAGGCGGTGGAGGAGGAGGAGGAGGAGAGACTAAATTCATTGTAAACAGCCGGCGTTATCATACAAATATTGTGCTATTGCTGTGGTGCTGGTGTGTGTTAGAGTGGATATGATTGTATATATAGGCGTCAGTGCATGCTCATTACAGGGTCTAGTTACAATCATTTGCCTCTGCTAATTCTCGACTTTCTCCTGCTGCTTTTGAGCTCATTTTTGCTGAGTTGTGTTGAGAGCCTCTTGGTGAGAGCTGTGAGATCACAGCCTGACATGGCTCAGGTCGAGGTTAAGATAACCTGACATCTCAGGGGCACGCTTCACTATTCACTGCCCTAAAAATTCAGTACTGCATGGCACGGTTGATTGTTCGTCATGTGTGGCTTTGCCTTAGTCATTTCCTCAAAAATCTCGGCTCGCTAATTTAGGAGTAAACGGTACCTGATAGGTCAGAAACTTCTTTAAAAAAAGAATGATTTAAGTATAGTTACTCCCTGATACAAGAAGTATTTCTAGCTAATCAGCACGTGGAAAGTTGAAGCCAAGACATGTCGAACACCGTGTTCATTTTCAGTTTTTTTTTTTGCTTTTAATCTCAAGGTACACTATCTCATTAAAGGATAAGATAGTTAGAATATCAGTTTTAGCCATCAAGGGGTCATATTTTCATACCTTCAAAGCTGCACTAAGCATTTCCCTGTGTTTTTCTGCTGCCCATTTTTATTATTTTTATGAGAGTTTGGCAAAGTGAAAGTGTCAAGCTTCAATGCTGACACGCCTGAAAAAAATCAAATCTCTCAAATCAGCGTTTTCTTTTTGCTCGGCCAAAAAAATGTCACTTGTGTAAAACTGGGTGAGGCTGACATTACTTTCGCCGCATGGCTGAAACAGTTAAACCTTGAATTCACTTCACTTGTGAAGGTAAAGAGCCGTAGTCATTAGTAACTATAAAAGGAAATATTACTCGGGGTGATGAAGATGAGGTAAACACATACCTCAGGCAGGGGCTAGACTTCTATGAATAGTTAATTAATACCATCTGAATGCTTTATATGCCCTAGTGACTGCAGGGCTTTAAGTGCCCCACTGAATCCTCCGTAGCCTAGGGCAACAATCAAACCAATTAACCCAGGGCAGAAAACAGTGGAGTTGGGATCTGTGTGCAGCTCTGTGACACAGTGGACCATTACTTCTTCTGATCCCTTACCTCAGACAGAGCAAGGTTAGGTACAGGGGAGTGGACGCCCTGCTCCGTGTCAACATGCAGTTTTCAACACGGAGGTCAGGTCTGCTACACGCGAGGCCTCTTTGCGAGGCTAACAGAGGGCATGCTAACAGCAGCAAACACATTCTCCATGGAGGGTTTGGCTTGTTCTCAGAGGAAAGGAACGTCTGAGTTTGTTTTTCCTCTTTGTTGCTGAACGTAACTATAACTCTCACATATGAAGTGAGTCATTCTGGTTCATATGTTCCACAAAGGGAAAAAAAAGTCATAACTGTCAATCTTCGTCTGACTCTCGTGACATGCCGTCGTCCCTCACCCCCCCCTCCCCAGTGATCGGCATCATGACAGTATACATAACAGTCGATAAACAGCTCCTTCTGCCAACAACGTAAAGCCCTAACCATGTTCTTGCTAATTCATAAAGCATTGCCATTTACAGCCTCTTTCAATAAACATATACTATGATTGTCTGTTATAGATAAAAAAAAAAAAAAAAATCTCTTTAGACCTTGAGGATATCTGCAAAGCTTTATTCGCTGCGAGGGTGCTGGTATTTATTTTCTGCACACACACACAAGCTCCTGCTCAGTTACAGTAGAACAACCGGCATCCTGGCAGCAGAATAGCTCACATTTGCAGGGCATCTCTCGTTTCCACTGTAGACCGTCCAACGCAAATACAAAGAACAACTGTCACATTCAAACTGGAGCTGAAATGACTGGCTGGGTTTCGATTCATCTTGTCTGTCCGGGTCTCTCTTTTTTATTCGCTGCCATGAAAAGTTGGAACTGTATGAGAACCCCGCGCAAGAGGGAGAAGATCAAGTGTGTAAGGATTTAACAGATGGAATTGGGACTAAATGAAGCGCTAATGCATGGATGGTATGAATCCACTGTGCATTTTTTAGCAGGGAGATGATGAGATGCTTTCTGTTCAAGGGGGAAGTTAGTTGTTGATTTAATTTACACTTATAGCTGTAGAATATGTTTAAAAATATGTAAATCTGTAACTTAACTTTT
Organism: Acanthurus tractus; assembly: GCA_029783725.1. NCBI lineage: Eukaryota > Metazoa > Chordata > Actinopteri > Acanthuriformes > Acanthuridae > Acanthurus > Acanthurus tractus. Next base: position 11,699,922 of record JAQNCA010000007.1, on the reverse strand, counting down.
TTCAGGTAGGCTAATAATTTGCAGACTATTTGCAAGACATTTTATAGCATCAGGAATGATTTATGTAATTTTGTGTACTTTCCCACCTCAAAGAGGGGACGCATGTCTTCATTTATAGGGAAAATAGTATCGGCTAAGAAATAATGTTAGCCATAAGTTCACGTACAGAATAACTAGACTTTTGTGTGCTGAAACAGCAACGACTGTTGTGGTTAATATGTCTCAGAGCTATTAATTCACTTCATTAATTAGTTAACTGAAAAGAATTACACAGAAATCACACTTCACTTGGTGCACTTCTGAATAAATACAAGTGCTGTGAAATAAATTTTTAGTAGCAGGCTTGTGAGGACACTTTGCATGTTGCCTCTAGTATTTTTATAGTTCTCTGGCTTTAATGAGTGCCTAATGCGCTGCCACTATGCTAAAATAGGAAAAAATATTGTGTATGTTTTACACTCAAATCAATTTTTAAGCTTCACATAAAATGCTTCCCTCTCTCACATCTGCACCAGGCTGCATGCGGCGTTCACGAGACAAGCAAAATCTTAAAACAAACCCTTTATTTGGATTCTCCTGCTGGTTTTTACTGTGGCAGCTTTGAGAAATATTGTCGTTTTGTTCTACTGATGCTCGCAGTGCTGCAGTGCTGCATTTTAAACTGTTGAGTCAGATTTCATTTACCAGCTCTTTCATCTGTTTTAACTCAGTGAGGCGAGGTATCGCACCGAGTGTGTCTGTGCGCCTGTGTGTGCATTTGTGATTTAGCAGTGAGAATATGTGTATAAATTTGCTGAATGTGTGGGCCTGTCTGTGAGTTGTTTTTTTTTTTTTTTTTTACAAGTGTATTTGTTTGTGGTTGTTTTGTTTGTTTAACCTGTTTTGTGTTTAAACAAAAGTTGTTTTTTTGCTCCCAACCCCAGAGCTATTATGTGGAGACAGCAGGTATAATATCTGCAAACCTGTGCCGCTGTGCTGGATAAGTAATGGCCTCAAGACGTCACCTTTATCTGTAGCCACACTCCTGCAGCTGGGGCTGTGTATTCCCTGCCTCACGCTCCCTCTATGATACACAGGTGTGACGTTATGTGTGTGTGTGTGTTTTATGTGTGTGTGTTTGCCGTGTAACGCCCCCCATGTGTATTTGCCACACACAAAAGTGGTCATGAGGAAGGCAGATAGGGCCGAGACTGACACATTCATTTCCTTAACGGCCGTGGATGTGCTGCCTTTTAAGCAGCTTTAGCAATATATCCCCTACAGACGTAGACACTGGGTGAGCGCAGAGTGAGGTGCCACTGGGAGCATCCCATCATGCCCTGCAAACGTAGAAAGGGAGGCCATGGTGAGGACAGATAGGAGGGAGGAGGATGGTGTGGAGGCGAAGGAGGAGGGTGATATTTAGACAGAGACAGAGGAAGGCAGAAGCAGAGAGATGCAGGAGAAAGAGACAGAATGACATGTGAGATAGATAGGGAGAAAAAATTGAAATGAGACAGAGGGAGGGAGAGAGAGAGAGAGAGGTGAAACAAAGGAAGAGTTAGATGGGGAGTGAGTGAGCTTTGTGGTCTCAGGCTCCATGGGAGGTTCAGCCCAATCATTTATAAAAGGTAAATGCTGTCAGGACGCAGGGCGTTTAAAGGCGCGGCGCTGCAGGTGTGATTTATGCTCTCAGTACGGGGCTATAAATCACCCTGCCTTTGTTTCCACAGGCTGCTGCTACTGCTGCTGCCGCTTCAAGACATAACCATTCCTGCCTCATCTACAGCAGGCATACACATCCAAACACACACACACATACACACACACACGCACAAGAACAGCAATAAAGACAGAGCAAAGGAGCATGATGATGGGAATGGATGGCTGGATGGAGTTTGGAGAAAAGAGGTGACCAGTCGGAGTCTATGATGAGATGTGTCGAGTCAAAGACGTGGTGGATGTGCTCTCTCAGACGCACACACACACACACACACACACACACACACACACCCCCACACACACAGTCACACACAGGTTTGAGTGCAAAGCTAGGAGTATCTGCTTTGACAGAGAATCCATGTTTCTTCACTGTTGAAATTCAAACTGTGTTTGTAAATGTTAATGTTGCTTATAGAGTTCCAACCTCCAACAAATATATGAATAAATGACTGAATGACTGAATGACTGGATGAGACTCCAGTCTGTGAGGCTGTCAGAAATCAGTGTATATGTAGCTGTGATCTGTTTTTAACTCAAATGATCATTTGAACACTTTGATACATTTTTACCGGTTTAATCAGCATGTAGTTGAACTTTGTTTTTTGACAAGGTCCTTCTCATCTTCTTTGTAAGATTCTTTGTGAGATTTTTTTTGACAAAATAGGTTGCTATATTCCTAAAAGCATTATCATTTGTACGAAAGAATAATCTCGTTTATTGAAAAGATTATGGTTCTTCTCACTGTAACAATGAAATTATAACTATAAAATAAGGTCTTGGGTATATAACACATCATTACTGTACAGCAAATATCTTGTTTGAGTCACATGCCATAGCTTAGAAAAGTGTAAGTGCTGAGGACATAGGCGGTATTGATATAATGGGTGTGTGGGAACAATGGCACTTCTGCAAGGTCACAAGTCCTGCTCATGACAGTCACATTGTCAGCATTCTTCAGTTAGCATGGAAATAGCCCTTTGTTCTCCACAAAACCACCCACCACTTTTGATAAGGTATGAAATGAGTTCAATTTCTTTTCACCCTGACGTACGCAGAACAGTGGTGTTACATTGTTTAGGGTGTGAGAAAAGCACCTTTGGGAAGATCACTCCTTGTAACAAATGGTGAGTCTCTTACTCATTAGAGCGGGTCTGAGTGAAACCAAAATCCATCACTCTAAAGGGAAAATTCCACCCGTACTCTGTGATACACAGTGTCTTCGGTCTGAGATGTTCAGAGCATTTCAGGAGTTGTGTTATGAGGTGGTGTGACGATATCCCTGAGAGAGTCAGCTTCTGCATGTTTTTAAATGACTTTCAGCAATATGCCCAAGAACAAGCCTATATGGGTAGCAACCATACTGTTGATTGAATGAGATGAAGAGATTATAAGAGTAAGAACAAGAATAAGCAATACAAACAGAAAACAGCAATAACAAAGTCCCCATACTCAAACTGCAACTTCTCTTGCTTGCAGTAGGCAATATCTACATCACTGTTGGTAGAACAGTTTATGGCCTTGTTTTTCCCTTGTCTGTTTTTTTTTTTTTTTTTTTAATTAAACTCATTGTTCTGTAACCTGCCATTATTTCTTCCTGGTTTTTGAGGTCACTCACTCACACACACACACACACACACGCACACACGCAGGCACACGCGTACACACGCACACAAGCACACTGTTACCTAGAAGCACATATTGTATATTTTTTGCCTTATGTGCTTCCAGGGGAAATCCAAAGCCTGCTGTGCTCAGCGCTTAATATCTTTGCTGGCTGTTGCTGCTGTAGTGATGCCATCCTAAAATGTTTATAATGTGTATTTTGTTTACTTAGTTCATTTTTTCTGGACAGATTTCTAAATATATGTGAAAACAAGAAAAGACACATGAAGGGTCTGGCATGAAACATGTTTCTTTAAATTAGAATAAAAATACAAGGGTAAATGAAATCCTGAAATTTGTATTCTCAGTTTTCATTCATGTTGTCAAAATACACCCAACTAAAAATGTTGTAAAGGCCCCTGAGCACTCAGTATGTCAGTTATAAAGAGTGATGCTCCTAATGTTTCAAGATTTTGAGTCTGATTTAAGAACTGTTATACCATGCATTTTGTTGTCTCTTGCTTTAACTCTGTTGTCCAAAAATTAAGTTTCAAAATTCTCATGCACTCTGATAAACAGCAAAGCAAGAAAATCATCACACTTCACAATATTTTTAAGTTATGGAAATTTTTAGGGGATAATTATCAGTTTTTGACCTGTTAAATATTTGAATAATCATTTTAGTACAGCTGCCTTTAATTTTATATCGATCCTGTCTCTGTTCAGTTCAGTTTCTAAATGAGCAAAGCTACTGCACAACCAAAAAATGATGTAAAACTGACTTGCATCCTCGTACATAATAAGTCCTTTTACCCAAACCATATTTCAGCCTTGTACACATCACTCTCAACAGAAACCCAATTGTATTCCAGAAAGCGGTCAACAATGCTCTCCACTCAATACATAATACAGGCGAATAAATCACCTCAGAGAAGGCTTTCTGTCTCTATGGCTGCGAGGGTTGGGGGGAGGAAAATGGAGCTGTAACATGCAGTGAACACGTACAAGCTGACCTGAATGGCTGCTGGTATTCTGATTTCCCCCAGGAGCTCCTCTTTGGCCTGTGCCGGTGTTTTAGATTCCAGAGGGAGGCCATTAATGCTCAGCCTGTCGACCTGATCCATATGTATGGCTGGCTGTTCCTGTTCTGTTAAGCTCCTGCCTCCCTGCTTCGCCTACCTGACTGTCTCAAGGCCTGCTGGAGCCCAAATTGGTTCCTCGTCCTGCAAAGATAGAAATAGAATAGCGGACATGGCCGACACAAAGGACGAGCAAGGCTGGTTTTACAAGATGATTATTCAGACTGTGCGTCAGGATGTCTAGAAGCAGCTAATGGGCACCATTTGCAGACTTAGGAACACAAACGGGTTCCTGTCCTTAAACTCTGGGACCAGTTAGAATGTGTTATCAGTACATGACTGATTACCACGCTGTCCTGTCAAGCAGACCAGTTAAACCTCCTGACACTGCAGACTGTGCTGCAAACGAGGAAATGGAAATGCTTTTTACTGCAGCAATTATCCCAACCTCGTGAGGTGAATATAGTTTATCGGTTTATTGGTTGCAGCTCACTTCGTCTCTCTTCCCTTATGTTTCTCTCTCTCTCTTTCTCTCTCTCTCTCTCTCTTATCCCCTCTTTACTCTCCAATACAACAGGGTGTGATTTGTCACTCATGATGGGATTGGCCTGATATCCTTTTAATGGTCACACACACTTATTCGCCACAATCTCCAATTGGCCAGCTGCACTGAGCGCAGTTGAACAATGTCTAGACAGTCTAATTAACAAATCATCTCTGAAGCACTATTATCCCACTTTGGTGACAGAAAAGAGAAGACAGAAAGAGTAAAACAGCAGGCCACTGATTCACTGTATAAAATTTGTTTCTTTGCTGTTCTTCTTATTCATCTTCTATGACTCCTTTTTCTTTTTTCTTGTGCATCAATTTTACATCTCCTTGTGCTAAATCACAGGTTAAAAAATAGTTTTTTTGAGGAATGGCCAGGCCTCACTTGACATTAATTTAAAATGCTAGTGGTGGAGGGTCTCTTTGTCTTTCTAATACTGGGAGCCATTTTGGCCTGTGTTAATATTAAAAATTAATAAAGCTAGAAAATAAAGTGGATGTGAACTGTGCTATCCAAATATAGCATGCTCTCTTTCTATCCATTTAGCACTTAGCGTGAGTCCAAGTCATCTTTTGGGGCAAATAGCTAGCTGAGCTTATATCACAATATATCCCCTCCCATTAGGGTGTTCGACAGGGACAGGCTCACAATATACAGGATACAGGAAAAGACTTGGAAAGACTTTTAAACTAAGTAGAAAATTTAACCCTAACCTTTTTGTTATGGGGAAATACAGTCAGCCATGTACAGAAGAAATATAGTTTTTTTTCCTGATTTTACTCTGCCACTGCAACACAGAAATACAGATACATGAGATGTTCTCTGTTTTTTAACATTCCTGAAATTTATTAAATTGATTTTAACACTTGTATATACATATAAGAGTAGATGCAGGACTACCATATACAAACAACACCATGTCAAAACCATTGTCACAACATTTTTGCTGTTTTTTTGATTAATAAACCATAAATAAAGTAAAAAGAAATATTGGATTAAACCTGATTTATGTCTCTCTTCTGTCATTAAATTTACTTTTATGCTGCCTATTCTGTGGTTAATGAAAATGCTGCGTGCAATAAACAACTCAAGATTCTTAGCCTCGGCAAATAAAACTACAGCATAAATAAAGGAAGCAAGACAGACTTTAACACAGTTGTAATCAATTGCATTGAAAATTTGCTCTCCATCTTTTGGCTCTTGAAAAGTATGAAACAAATTCATTATGATTAACCAACAGCATTTTCTTCTGGCTTCTCATGTCTGAAGTTTTAAGATATCACAGCAATAAATGACAACTGCTCCTACTCCTACAACTAATTTTCTGACGCAGAAATTCCTGTTTAATTGCCAGATGCGCTCATTAAATGTCTTTCAGTGTTTGTACAGAACGTTCTGTTAAAGAACATTTTGTCTCATAAGCCTTCTTTAGGATTATAAAGGCTTAAGGCAGTAACATTTCACAAATATTTTATATGATCATTTGAATCCTTTTTTTTTAGCAGCTTTTCTGAATGAGTGTCTATACAAATAAGAGATAAAAATGTTGAATTTGAAAACTTAACATCATAAAAACATAATCTAAAATGATTCACTCACGTAAAGACATAAATGACAGCAGGCATTGTATAAATGTGATTGAATTTAAAGCTTATTATTAGATGATTAAATTACAGTGAAAAAATTGGGCACAATTTAGCCTTGAGTCAAGGATGAGATGCTTTTAAATTAAATGTCATAAATTTACAGATAGTGAAGTTGAAAATTTTAAGCCGGATTCAAAATCAAATAACAAAAGACTAAAAGAGACAAGACCAGGCTCTAAATATATTTTTTTCCTATAACACTAGTATTTTAGTATATACATTATTACTGACATACTGTGCGCATTTATCAGTTTTACTTTGATTATCATAATTGTCATAAATCTAAAACAATTAAGATTAAGACAAGTCTTTTGCCAAGTGGAAAAATAAGGCTTGATGATTGGCTGAGAAAATGATCAAAGAACAGTTTGCCCATCACTTGTTGTTGGCTGGGGGTGTAATCCTAATGTTGGCAGTCTGGAAAGAGACGACTGCCTTCCAGTCGACACTCTGGGAATTTTTTTTAGATGTGTGATTCTTTTATTTAATTTTAAATTGTTCCTCGCATATTTGTCATCTGTGTTTATGCATTTAATTTTTAAAAACTGTTTAATATGAGCATTACATTTTTAAAAATATATGCAATTCTGAGACAGTTTCTGCTGGCAAAATTGTTCCACATATGCAGGTTTCTTTTTACTGATATGAATGATACAAGAGTGACGATGTCTCGTTGAAGGAGAGTCTCTTGTGAATTAACCTGTCAGACTTCATTAATGACAGCTATAAGGCAGAACATGTGAGGAGCGCACACAAGGGGACACGACTACTTACAGTAGCTTTCTCTCCTCCCACCACTTCTCTTCCTTTCCTTTTATCTTCCCTCCTCCTTGCATCTGCTTCTCTATATCTCGTATAAAAACCCTATCATCACTTTTATTTTGCAGAATGAAGGTCTATCTTATGCATAATGTGTGTGCAAGGGTGTAACAACACTGTGTAAGAGCAAGTGTGCAGATGTAGCTGCTTGTTTTGACATTGTTGCTGCCTTGCCTTTTACATTTACTCAATGTAATCAAAGGGTTTACACTAAAACACAGTTTTATCGCGTACTCTGCTTAGACTTTAACATAGTTTACTGCACAATAAGGGCGCCCTAAAATGAGTGTTAGCAAGCAATCCCTAAAGCAAGAGCTTTGAGAGCTATGATGCTTACACACTATCATCCCTGGTTAAAACAAGGGGATTTATCAGGGATGTCTCTGCCTCGTCTGGGGCTACTGGGACCAAATTACACCCCCAGTGTCTGGTTGGAGGCGGAGAAGGAAATAGATGGGTCCAGATATAATAGTGATGGCCCCTGGGTGGTACTCCTGTGAGGAAGAAAGAGGAGATTAGAGTGGAGGTGTGAGCTCGCAGTAAGATTACATTTTCCCTCTTTTTACTGGATAAGTGCATCTCTTTTTTTCCTGTTTCACTCCCACTATTCTGCTTCTGTTTCACAGTGTTCCATCTCTCTCTCTGCCCTCCATCACCACACACACACGCAAAAACACTCACACACATAAAAAAGCGTACACACGCACATATGCACACACACACACCAAACACGCACATCTCTTCTCTCTCCCTCTGTCACCCTCTCCCTCCGTCCTCCCTCACTTGATCCTTACACCTACGTGCTACAGATGGTTTCATTTTATAAGAGATAAAACCACATTTGGTGGAACTGATTAAACAGAGGGAACAACATCCCCATCTGCCATTTATTCCAATCTGAAATTGCTTGGGCAGATGCTGACATCTTTGGAGATGATTGATTCACCCCGTCTGGCCAGAGAGGAGTGGAGAGGATCTGGATCTTCCCCGGGGCTGTGGTTCCTGCCTCCATGCCATAGCACCACCACAGTGTCACTTCACCAGTGATGGAGCCCCCAGCCCTCCCCACTCCCTCATCTCTTGTCTCCAGCAAGCTGCTGCAATCAGCACAGGCCCTGATTGGACTTGGGCAGGTGAGCGCAATGCACTTTAATCATGGGGCCAGTACATGCCAGATCATCCCCAATGTGTTGGCGTGTGACTGTGTGGTTGCAGAGGGTGATAGGGTGGCCTCTGTGGTTCACCCATATTATGAATAAACATACTCTTTCACTTATCTCACTTTAGCCATGCATATTCGGGGTATTATTCGCTTTGATTTAAGGTAAGCAAATATCAAGTATTACAATGTAGAATATACGAAGGCAGTGGAACTGTCTAAAACTAAGAGTCTCTTCTTCCATAGCTAGCTTAATCTCCACGGCAAAAGTCTGTATGGGCCGATTACCACTCTGCCAAATAGGGAAAAAACGCTGGCTTATTTGTATTCCTTAAAACCACCATCACTATCGTCTTGGGCAGTGCTAAGCCAGTAACAATCAGATAGCAGAAGGGGAAGAGAATACTGACTGTAATAGTCACCCAAAAGCAGGCTTATGCCCACAGTTTACATCTAGTGAATCAGACTAGCAGCTGTGCCAGTAGCATTGTAAGACTATACTTAGGAACAGCACTGTTCCAAGGTAAGTACTGATACGCTCGTTATGAAAATGCCAACATAATAGTGTGTTGCAGGTATAATGCTAACCATGTTAAGCTAGTGTTAGTATGCAAATGTATGCTGTTTAGTGCACAAAACAAAGCAGAGGCTGATGAGAGTGTCATCAGTTTTTCAGGTCTTTGATCTTAAAACAAAATATCAGACAAATTAAAATTTGGACCTCATGATGATGCTTAATGAAAGTCAAGGGATCTAATAAGTGATATTGAATTCAGGAACAAGAATCTGTGTGCATAACCTTCCAACATCACCGTTCAAACTGCCGTGCCATTACCTGCAGTGTATCTTCCCGCAGTGCGCAAAAAATTGTATTTTTATCATTTATTTATATATATTTCCATACATACATGATATAATTTGTATGTGAACATTCCTTATGTTGCAAAACATGAGCATGTTGCTGTCATGCTCTATACAGCTAAGACCAAGTGATGTAACAATATTTTAACAAAGAATACCAGTGGGTCCCTGGTGATTAGATATTCCACTCAACCTTCATCTAATCAACATTTATAGTGTCCTGCCTGTGGAATCACACTGCCCTCCACTAAATTGACTGCGCGTCATCACTTGTAAACACTCAAGCATTTTAAGATGGAAAACTCTTCCAGCAGAAAGTGCCATCAAAGCCAGCGGTGTGTGAGTTCGAGTGTGCGATCAAATGCTCGTAGTCTCATAAAAACTGCTGAGCTTGGCTCTTCAATGCAATCAGGCGCTGGTCTCAGCTCATATACTTGTTTGATGATAACCGAAGATGGAGGAAGAGTGATGGAGCTCTCCAAGGGACCGCGGCGATAATTTAGCTCGGGGAGTGGGTGTGAATCATGGCGCAGGGGCG
>JAQNCA010000007.1:11662747-11679325 GCA_029783725.1 Acanthurus tractus | reverse complement strand
TGTGTGTGTGTGTGTGTAAAAGAACAAGACTACAAAGTCCTCTCATCCCATTAAGCCTGTTCTTCAATCACCCAAATGGTTGCTTGGGCAAAGTTAATTGCGACTGTGCAGTAACCCACGTAAAATGCATAACAAAGACAGAATAATTAATATACACAGGACATGTAAAAAACATGATGCATAATTGACATGGTTTGCTCGGTCATTTCAACCATCAATCTCTCCTCCCACAACAACCTTTTAAATGCTCTCCATAAGTAGTTACTTTGTTAGTTAAATTGGGAGTTTTTAAAATCTGATTCTAAGATTTATGCTCAATAAAATTACTGTGTTAATGTTTTTTTTTTGATTTTTTGTCCCTCTTATTCTCTGTAGATATTCCTCAGTTTATTAAACCATAGTTTTTTAATTTGTAAGCTAACCTTTACACCAATTTTTAACGTTTTGTCCTTTAGCTTTTGATAGTGGATTACAGATCATTAGTGTACAATGTTTGGGTTAAATTCTGGCACAGAACAAAAAAATTAAGATTAGGATTATGTTTTATCAACAAATAACTTGGGTAAAATTGAATCACTATTCAACTATAAAACTATAATGTGCCTGCCTTTAGCTATTATCTATCATTGTTGTATAGGTTACTACAACAAGGCTAATAAAAGCTGAACCACATGTACACATGTACCACATGACAGATGACTTGGGAAATCCCTAAGTTTTCATCAGGTGTTGATATAACATTTTGTTGCAGTTTCCACTCTCAGCAGAGGAAGGACCATGCTATGTTTTGTTGTCGGGGTGCTTGCATTTGTTTAGTCAATCCAGTGTGTCTGCATTTGTAGTATTCTTCAGAATAATGGATGTTTTTTATGAAGCAAAATGTTGAATGATAATTTGAACAGTAAACGGCTAAAAATCAAAAGTCAGTTCGCTCCATTCTGACATAAGGATGTCAAACTCTTTTGGGCCGAACTGCTTAAAATTTTGAAAAGAAAAAGTAATTTATAAACAATTACTTTGAATGAACTGAAAGGGAGAATATAAAGGAAAAAATGCTAGATTAAAAGGTCGTTTAGCAGAAGCACTTGGATGTGCAAGTAGATACGAAGCACATTATGAATGACATCAACTGATTTTTATTTCAAATATGCTCTTGTGAACTCTTCACTCAAGAAAACAGTTATCAGGAACTTCAACTCAACTAAGGCAACATACAAATATTTTTGGACAGTTTATGTATATTTCAGTCCAGACTAAAGTGTAGCTGTATTTAGTTTTAAAGTATGCTCTCCCCTGTTACACATGCATACAGGAGGATCAAAATGCAAACCACAATGAAATAAAATGAGACAAAACTACCATTTGGACTTGTTACAGCAATAGCATGATGAAATGTGGTGCATTTACTTCAGGGGACATTACTTGAGGAAATGTTATAAAACGCCTGTGGGAACGTTCAGTCATCAATCACATGGTGTAGTTGGGGGTGTTGTAGCGACCCTGTGGACTTGGGTCTGCACCCAGTAATCTACATGGTGACACTGAGCTCCAAGGCCTCTGTGGAGCTGCCTGCTCTGCCGCCTGTAAAGAAAACAGATCAGGGGAGAGGGATCAAGGTTTGTTTTCTCCCCTTTCTAGGTCATTATTTATTATGTGAAATATCAACGTCCTTGGCTGCTGCATACAATCTTCTTCCCCCCAATTGACAGATCTCATTATAAGATAAACGTGACAAAGATAGCTCATAATGCTTCAGAGAAATGTAACACCATTAGCGGGTCATTGTCATCGTTCTAATGTGTCCTTTTAAGCCGCTTAGTGAACTGGTGCTGAAGTGTGATACAGGGATTAACCTATCAGAGAGTTGCTGCGGAGGAGTTGGGCCGCCATTGATGGAAATTTTTGGACGTGTGGCGATATCTTCCGAGGCGCTACGCAGAGTCATGGTGGAGCCTGATTCCCAAACACACAGAGGTTTCTGGGATATGGGGGAGGATGTCTGGAGGGTATAGGCACGCACAGGGCTGGGGCTGGGGCTGGCGTGTACTTAGTGTATGAACTCCTTAATGTTGCAGTGGGGAAATGGTTTGCAACAAAACAAATGGATTTGTTTTTCTTTTCATGTGCCTGGGTTTATTTCTGTCACTTATATTTACTCATTGCCTATTGCATGTTCTTTACAGTGACACCACAACAATTTTCTTTGTCATAGAAACACAGCAAGCACTGTTAGTTGCACTGCAAACTGCATAAATCTTAATATATTGACAAAACACAGCTCATTTCGAGGACAACCCTCTATTAAAGAATGTGCTTTTAATGAGTTGACAGAGCTGATATACTGAGGTTGTGCGTCTGCCTCAGTGAATTAATGAGTGAATTTCACATTTGAGTTGTGGAAATGACTTCAAAATGTGAATGACAGCAAATGCTTCCAGGGTTAAATGGTTATTTATGAGGCCATTGTTTAATTCTACCGTACAGTAGAGCCATCTGCAGTCATGAGGACACATTGTTATTGTTCAGCCATTCATTGTGCTTTTGGTGACTGTTAGCTGACACAATTTCACTGATCAGTTTCACGACCTCATCAATCATTCTATTAGCTCTTAGCAGCACATTAACATCATATTAAAGTGAGTGAGCAACACAAAAGATGCATGTTAATGATGATACAACACACATGAGCTGACATATTGTCCATTGCGCACACAAATGTACACACACTTAGCAAATGTGCTAAGAATTCTATTTGTGTTCTGTGTAAGCTAAGCTATGTTATCATAGAGATGCTCTCTTGACATTTAAAATATAGTGGCACAAAAGTTACGGTAGTGAACAGAAATGAGAGACCTCAGTTTCAAAGGGAAACTGAGAATAATAGTGGCATATCTTCCAGACATTTCAGCTAGACTCCACTATTGCATTTTCTCATTTCATGGCTCAGCAGGAATTACCAAAGCTTTTTTGATTACATTTTCATATGACCTTGATCTCAAAGGGCAGAGCAATCAATACAATAGCCATTAGCATCCTAGTAATTGTTAGTGAAATACTAATCATTTCTCGGGCCCCAGAATCTCTTTTAGCTTCTTATTTATTTATTGGGCATATGGAGGGAGAACGGGGCTGCTAGCCGAGATGGATGGGATGAATAGAGCCCCGAGATGCAAATTAAAATGTTTGTAATTAAACCCACTGATCATAATGGCTTTCTTGCTGCAGTCCTGCTGGTTCTGACTGCAACATAAATGGATTTTTGTGTAAGAATTTTGAAAAATTCAACACACAAATGCTGCTTTTCACCTCTTGATTCCTATTATGTCCTGTATTCATTATATTTCTGCTATGTTAGCATTGCAATCCGTTTGCAGGACTGGCATGGCACAGTGGAGCCATCTTGTTTACATTTGAACATCAGACGGCATGTAAATCGACGATGCACCAAATCACAACATAGTCAGGAGTAGTCAGGGTAATGGGACTATTTATTCAGCTTTGTTAGGAGAAGAGGTCATGTGATCAGGGGATAGTAATTATAGCATACGCTTAATTACATTAGCAACCTCCTGTCTTTTCATATTATCTCTGACGCAAAAAAACACAGAGAGAGAGATTTGATTATGTTAATAAGCAGCGTTTTATACATGGTAATGGAGGCCTAGTTCAAAGCCATTAGTGCTATGAGGAATATCCATTTGAGTGTCGGAGCTCTCGAACGCAGCTCAGCTCAAAGTGCACATTGTTTAATGGTATTGATCAACGGTCTAGCGAGCTCCGGGGCTTTTGCTCATTACTGTGTCTTATTCATGCTTTCTTGGGTAATGATGCCCACACAGCAATTACTGTCACAACCATTTAGATGATCTAAGGGAGAAATCATAAAAAGATTGAGGAGAAACAGAAGAAACAAGAATATTGTCATTATCTGAGAAGAGAAAAAAAAAGCTTTTCGAGAGGAAACGTATCAAGATTTCAAGTACATTGCCTTCAGAAGAATCTCCATTACATTTCCGGAACCTCTCCAGTGCAGAGTCTTAAAATCTGAAATCCTGAGCTCATATGTTCTTTATGAATAATCCCTAAAACACAGAAGAATTGGTGATTATATATTATACGCATGTTATTCCAACATCTCGAGCAAGGCACAGATGGATTAATGGAGTTAGGAATGTTTGTTGTCCTTTGATTCCTTTAACCACAAAATGTGCTTTTAGCATAGCTACAAGGGACCACTTAAAGTGAATTTAGTCATCTGCCTGTGTGTGTGAGGGTCTGTGCTGACATGTGATGCAGCCTATGCAGAAATCCAATGAAAAATGAAACACAAAGTCTTGTGCATCCTCTGTCCACGCCTGAGTCCATTTTGTACTATATTCAACCCATAAGGCTGTCCCTTTGAGAGCAGTTCTGCACATTTGCAACATTTGTGTACCAGCTTTCATGGAAAAAGAAGAAGAAGAAAAAAAGCAAAACTTAAAATAAAATTGTCACTGTAGTCTGTTTATTCTATTTCATTCGTCTGTAATGTCAGAATTAATTTAAAAACACAGTCTATTTGGCTGTACTCATGCTCATAGGAGCCATGTGAAACCAATAAAAGCAGATACAAAGTTTGTTCAGTTTCTAAATCAACCTTCCTCCTCTTCCATATTCTCTGCCTGTCTGTCTTGTTTTCCCTTTCCGTCTCTCTCTCTTTCTCTCAGTCCTCCCCCCCGCCCTTTTCCCATCTCTCCCTATCAATGAGGCGGCAGACATCCCAGACCTGCTCAGTCAACTGCTTCAAGATTTATTCTTTGTAACAAATCTGCAACAGCTGGAGAGCCGGGGAATGCATGTAAACTTTGTGTGTGTAATTTGGTGACAAGTCAGGCTTAATCAAGCTCCCAGTGGCTGGATGAGAGGAGTGCAGGGAAGCGGCATATGGGGAGCTGAGTGGTGAACAGGCAGTGGGCAGGGAGGGAGACACAAAGCTCTGTTCATGTGCATTAACATGCTGTACAGTAGCAGTGGCAGGCACACAGACAGCCAGCAGTCAGCCAGCTCCAAACCTAGTCTCTATAGACGTGCAGACAGGTACTGCACTGACTATATCCATACTGAGAGATATGTTTATTTTGTTAAGAGCATATAGAACTGGAGATTTCTGTTGCACTTAAAAAACATATGGGCATGTTTATTTAGGGAATAAATATGAATTTGAATCTAACGTGCATATGATGCTCAAATATCTGTCACTATGTAGTCACAGAAATTGAACCAGCAAGCAAATATGACATACAGTGCTTTTAAAAACAAACTATTTTAACTGCTTAGCTATACAAAATGATGTATAAATGATTCGAACCACTGCTGCTGTTTAAAATCCTTAAAAGGAAAAATAAGACCTACTTAACTCCACCATATGGGCGCTAAGTTGTGTTTCATAGTAATCTGCTATTGTGCTATTGCTTTTTTCTGGACTCACTACCTACTGTACTCATCAATATGTTGTGTTGTATTAATATCCATAAATATCAACTTTCCTGACAAGACCACACCATATATTATACAATCCATTTTCTCTAGCTTAAAAAAAATCATACAAAAGAAAGATTTTAGTAGCAGCAACATTACAACACATAGGACAAAGGATGCAAAACCTCACTGTCCTGTGCTTCACATCTCACTAACTAGCTTACAACCAACATTAATAACCTAGTGTCACCCAAGACTATAAGTTGACATATAATTGTCTAATTTTAGCTTGAGGGCCTGTCAGCCTTTTCCATGATTAGCATTTCTACACAGTGTGAAGGCTGCTCTTGGATCTTGTAAGAATTTAGGGTGATGCAGCTCTGTCCTTGTCTTTATTGGATTTGGGGAAGTTTGTAATCCAGACACCCTTGACAACATTCCCAGAGATGGTAATTCATTTGTCAAACACATCTGTTAGTCCTCATCTTTAAAGCCTTATCTTGTGGGCATAACAATAAAGTGAAACATAGTATGTAAATATTGGAACAAGTTAAATAGCTAAACGAGTGTATGCTGGAACCAAAAAGTGATCTAAACTTACTTTTTTTCCTTATCATTGCATTTCCTTATCACTTGTGACATGCCTACAAAGACAAACCAGCTCCGCCATAAAATGATAGAGCAATGCTGTTTACAGATATCAGTGTCTTCAATGTGAATCATCAACCAGGGAGGATTAACAAATCGGTCTGTTTAACAAGGTTTTCAACAAATTCTGGGATTAGTGTTAGCTTAACTAGCTAGCTGTGACATTTGCCGTTTCACCCAGGGAAATCCACTGTTGACAGCTACGAATAACAGGTTTCGTTGTGTCTACCTCTCTCTCCGAAGTCAAAGACATCTAGTTCTGGGAATTACTTTAAGTATTATAAAAGTAGTCTGTAACGTTATCCTCATAAATAACATTATGTGCTGTATAAGATGAGAGGGATTTATATGCATTGCAACAGTGATTATGGGAAATATGTTTAATGTGTTTCTGTTCATTAAGTGGTAAAAATATGTAAAAACATTTTATATTACATCAGATGTGTATGGACATGTTTTGTGTTCAATGGTGTAGGCCTTCACATTACCCAGAAGCTGACCAGCGCCATAATGTGCTCCAACATAACAGCATACGTGGAAGCCATTGGAGATGTCATTGCCGCTGGTCTGTTGTATGAGGGACACATGAAAACACGCTCTCTCTTTCTCTCTCACACGCACCCACACAGGCACCCACGCAGACACACAGGGGGTTTAATGTTAATGACAGGATCTGTAGTTGAACTGAACTGTACAGCTTGTGCCAGCTGCCCTACACAGCTGCAACACATGACCAAGAAAAGAAAAAGAGAAGGAATAAGAAGAGCTATACAAATAATGAAACTGCGTGTATAAAGATAAATTAAATGGATGAGAGAAAGTGCAGAAGGAAAATATCAGGAGTGCAAGAATAAAAGCACGGAGAGAGTGGGCGATTGAAATGTTGTGATTAGAGGGAAGGTCACGGACGGTGTCAAGGACTGTCAACAGAGTATGGCAACGTCAGAGCAGTATGGCAGAGAGAAAAAGAATAACAGGGAATAAAGAATAGTTCCATATACTGAAGAGACCTTGGAGTCTCATCTTAAACGTATTGAAACATGCTTCCGTAACATTTCTGCAGTTGGTTTCATCAGCCAACTTGTTTACGTGTCTCTACATGTGTCATCTGAAAGGAGCTATTGTGTGTCTCCCGCAGTTCAAGGCATTTTGTTAGGCACTGCATTTGCTGTACCCTTGGAATAATTGTTTTCAATAGAAGGACCTTTGGCTGTGTTCTCTACAGTATGTACAAAATGATGGTAGCCATGGTTACACAATTAAATGAATTGAGACCTTTGGCTGAAGTTGATTGTGGCAAAGGAAGACTGTGTATTACATTCTCTATTAACTTTGGTATGGCCACCATAAAAGTGATTCAGAAAGTGTGAAACCTTGATACATATGAGAAGACTATTTCATTTCTCTTTCAATACAAACAAGCTTTAAATAGGAGAAGAGGGAGGTTGGCGTAAAGAGGGGTGGATTATGTGAATGTGGTGTGTGAGCTAGGGCGAATGTGCGTGTGTTTTGTCATGATGCATTATAGTTTCTCCTCAGGAACACATGGCAAGGTATTTACTAAGCCATCTGCTAAAATCGCCTGGCTGAATTGAGCTGACGTCCAGTTGCTAAGGAAATGGATGCTTTTCAAAGGGGCCAGCCAGTATTGCACACCTGTCAGTGTAAAAGGACCCAGTCTCTCTTGCTGTCTGCCTCTTTCTTCATCTCTTTATGGTAGTGTGTCTGAAGCTCATCAGTCACATACTGTAGTCAGATGTGACTAATGTTCAAGCCTCAAAGAAAGTCACTATTATTCCATTTTCTGTGATTTGGTGCTCTTGTATGTTATATGCTTACCTGTATTTTCGATTTAATATTGGTAGAGCTGACTTTATGTCAGTGAGTTCTTCTTAAATAATAACGACTGAAAGCATGTGATGATTAAAGCCGTCTGATGAGTGAGGTAACATGGATCAGCTCTGTTTTAAGCATGGCAAATAGTGGCTCAGAAGTAGACGTGAAAAAGGAGCATGGTGTACTTCAGCACAGTTGGGCACATCAACGAGCAGGTGGTTATGATTGCTTCAGTGTCACAACCCTACGGCCTGCGGCTAGACACTTTTCCCAGAAGAAGTTAATGCAGTTGGAGAAGTGTGTCCGGGGCTTGTGATGGGTCTCAGTGAAAGTGGCTTCGGGGCAGGGCATGACCTTCGGAGGGAAGCTTTGTCATCTCGGCCTGAGCGCCACATCCCTGTCTGGGTGACACCTATAGAGGTCAGCACGGGGGCAGACTTCTGGTCGTAAATCAACAAGGTAACATGGGACGTGGTGTCCTTTCGGTCCCAGCTTCACTGCCCTGTTTGGGCCTTGCCCTAGATTCAGGTGGAGAAATAATATCATAGAAGATGGAGCATTCCAACATAAATGAAAGCTTGAAATATGTCTTTGGGAGAAGACATATTTCAAGTTGAGGAAGTAAAAGGAGGAAGATTTATGAATCTATGAGACAGCCCCCGTGAATGCTGCTTTTGTAAAGTATTTGGATAGCTTTTATGGATTATAGTGTATACATTTTACAATACAGTATAACTGCTAGTAACGTGTTATGATCTTTTTTCACCTTCAAATCCAGTTTAAACACGGAGCTGAGAAGTAGACAAAGTTATGGGACAGGAAAATTAAATGGGGACTTCATACAAAAATATTATGTATATGTATATCATGGCTTTTAAGTGTATAAATAAACTTATTGATTGCCCATAAGACATGCTTGATTTATATGCACTTCCATAATATTTGCAATATACATATATAGCATATGCACTCAACAAAATTAAAACCCATCACTTTGGTTTTTGCTTCCATTTTTCGTGAGTTGAAGTTAAAGATCTAAGATTTTTTCAAAAGGCTTATTCTGAGCATCAATTTAAGTTGAAGTCTAGGTTAGCAAGCACTTCTCCACCCACCTGACAGGTGTGGTATATCAAGATGCTCATTAAACAGCGTGATTATTGCACAGGTGTGTCTTGGGTTGTTCACAGTAAAGGCCCACTCAAAGCAGTGCTCAGAAACAGATTTCATCATCTTTTTGAACAGAATTTAAGAAAAATAAGCCTTTTTGTGCTCAGCAATAGTGTTAGCTTGTGAGAAAAGGGGGCAAGAACTTAAGTGTTGTGTTTGTATTTTGTGTTCAGTATTTATAACACTTACTCGGTTGCTCAAGGTTTAGGTTGCAGCAGGGTGAACGAGTGAGTGAATGAATGGAATGCTTGCTAATGTGCAGTGCAAAATAAGAAATTGTGGTTTGATGCATGCATCAAACCCATAGTGTGTGGACCCGTGGTGTTTGTATCATTAAACTGCAATATATCTTACTTCTTAAAGAAAAAAAGCAAATATTGCTTCTACACAGCATGTACAGTATTTAAAGATTTCTCCTTTTTCATCTTTTTCAGCTCTCTGCCCTGTAATTAAAAATTAAAGCTGTTACCTGTACTGACCATCGTGTCTTAAGCCCGAACAGAAAAAACAGCGATAAGAGAGTTCACATTCTTGTAACTAAGCTACATAAGGTGAATATTTGAGTGCAAGATCAGAGCTTTTGCTCTGCCTTTGTACTTGGCACCAACCTTTGTATTCAAAAATCTCTACAGTATGTTATTACTTTACCATAACAGGACCATCAGTCTTCCATTAGTGAAATATTAATATGCATCTCAGAAAGATAATTGCCCTCACTGCTCTCATCCCACAGACGCTATGTGAACTTAGAAACAATCCCTCCTGTCTGCTTGCTGCAGAACAAAAGGGCCTTGGATGGAGGAGGAACATCTTCATTTCCCTCACAGAATACATTAGGCCTGTAAGTGGGCTCGGTTATTGCCAATGCCTGCGTTTGCGTTGGGCACCTGGGATTCTCCAGACCTGTTTGATGTGGCCCTTTTCAAGCACTCTGATCATCCTGTTAAATTGCGGCTAATGGACAGGGCCTGCCACTCGGAGAGGCCCAGACAACGGGGGGACAATTTAGTGACAGGCACACACCTGTCCTTTGTAGTTGAGCGAGACATTGTGTGCACAGGCGCATTAGTCTCGACGGTGCTCATACAGGCACTTTGTGAGCTGCAGTGTAGCCAGAGCTGCCGTTTAGGCCTGAATAACCCCAGGTGCCATTACCCCGGGTACCTGAGTATCCCCCTGCACACACTCTGACCAAACAATGCACAGCTAGCAGGGAAGGAGGGTGCTTGTACATGCCTGTGTGTGTTATACATTGTCTGACGTGCTCGTGTTACTGCGTGTAAACAGTGGGCTGTCTTTTTCACTATGCAGCATGCATAGCTGCACCTGTCTCTTCAATGGAATCTTCTAAATGGAAAAAAAAAAATAGACGGGTGAAGTGGCAACGGACCGTGGCATTGTGGACATGGCATATTTTTTTTCTTGGTGTACAACATATCACTTCATAACAAAGATTTTGATAATTCTTTTCCTTTAAAATGTTCAATTTAAGGGATTATTTTAAGATTGTTCATTTTTCTTTACAATTTGGGCAGTCACTTTTGATTTATTGTTGTTTAGTTAACTTAGACCTATTATTATTTTTATTATGGTTTGATAAAATTCTAAATATTTAAAAAAAATGTAACGCTTCACATACTTTTCTTTGGTTTCTTTTTAAGATTGTGGACCTATTTCAATGAAAAACCTAACTTATTATAATAGTGTCAAGTCTGATTCTCTGACATGTTAAATTGCTTATTTTTGGCTTATTTTGTATTTATTGTGAAATGTGAAATTTTTGCAGAGGACTATAGCCGTGACATTTCTGCTAATTGGTGAAACCTTTAACTAAGCAAAATCTCCTCTTTGTTCCCGATCGCAAACAATCTTTTTAAATTAAACAGAAATAGCCCAAATAATTATTCCTCATCAACAAGCAAAACAACAAAAAAGCCAAAAAAAAAAAAACCTGAGGCCCAAGGAAATCAACACCACTCATACAAACACACCTCAGGCTACTTTTCTGAAGTGTGTTGGAACAAATAACTAAGCAGGTAACTGAGCAGAACCTTTGAGAAATGTCCGAGGCTTGGCTCCCAACCAGGCCCATATTGAATGGCACCTAACAGTTTTAAATCAAGTCTGTGTGCCCAGCATCTGATGTGGGAGGGACTGGGAAAGGCTTTCTGTGAGCGCACCGGGAGATTTTTATATTTGAGCTTAGTATGTGTGTGTGCGTGTGTGTGTGTGTTTGTGTTTGTGTGGACAATGACAGTATCTGTTGTGCCAGAGGAACTGATGAGCAGGTGGTCTGAGTGGGATTCAGCATACTCTCTCTCCCTCCTATTCACACTAGCACTCATCTCTCTCTGCTTCTGTATTTGTGCGTGTGTATTTGTCTCTCTCTCAGGCGGTCTCACTCTCTTTTGCTTGTTTTTCTTGTTTTATTTCATTTTTGTTTGTTACATTCGAGCCATCGCTTAGTTAACTGCCTGGGCAGAGTGGAAAGTACTGCAGCTTACTTGAAAAAATAATGTTAGAAATACAAACTATTAGGTCTCCTTAAAATGGAAATAAACGTTGATATGTGGAAATGACATTCAGTATGGGAGTTTGACACCTGGGCTTAAATGTATGTTTGATGTTGCGATAAATTAATCATTACAGGAACTCTCTTCTTCCGTTACAAAGACAGTGCAGTGTTACATGACTCAGAGGGCTCTGAACAAAACCCTACACCAGCATACACACACACACACACACACACATACACACACACACACACACACATGCATACTTTACATACCATCACTAACCAGATGTCTGTGTCTATTGATTGCTCCAGTGACATGGTTCAGTGATGTTCCATTTAGCTGATGTGAATGCAGCGCACCTACTGTCCGCACACACAAACGCATGTCAACATGCACATGAAGACACGCACACGCAGACACACTCAAGCAGCTCGGGATAATATGTTGTACGGTGTGCCTTAAACCATTCATGAGAGGTCCGATATGACCCATATGTTCCTTGCGCTTTGTTTACCTGTTTGTGCAGTGACACAGCGTTGAGTATCAGCTCCATTCAGAGGATCAGGTTATAGATGTGCATCCTCACAGAGACACGGTGTCCCATATCTTCCTTCCCCTCATGAAGGGTCATGCTATTGATTCAGTTAAGATGTTTTTAAAAATTAACTTGTGTTTTTAATAGCTAAGTGGAAAATAGGGCCGCTTGTCAGCAATGTGACAGCAGAAATGCAGTGGTGAACCGTAACCAGATACATCTTTTTAATAACTGCAATTCTGAGGTACTTGTACTTTAATATTTCCATTTTGGGCCGCTATTCACTCATACAACATTATATTTACTTGACAGCTTTGGCCATCTTAAAGCATCAGTAACTGCACAATAATGTTACACTGAATGGGACCTTTCTGAATATTAGCAATTTTACTTTTGATATCACATGACATTTTGTTGTTAATATTTCTGCACTGCAACTGAAGTGATATTTTAAACACAGAGGCTTTACGATTGTTTTTACATAGTGTGAAACTGCTACTTTTCTTTAAGGAGATAATCAGATTCTTCCTACCATGCTGAAATGTACTGAGCATCATCAATCCCACTAGTTATCACACAGTGGACATTAAAAGCTCACTTAAATTAATAATCTTATTTACTTACTCATATAGTAATCTCTAAATCTAAGGTTCAATTTGCTCATTTTTTAGTTTGTAATTTGCTGATTTTTTGTATAAGTCTGCTTGCGTTCTGCAGGAAAAAAAAGATTCCTCAAAGCATGGGATTAAAAAAGTATTGCTTTGCTATCAGTGCGCAAACTCAAGAAACTGAGAACATCGTCTTTTTCTGGCATTTTATGGACCATAGAGTTGATCAGTTAATCAAGGCAATAATCAAGAGATGAATATATAATTGAAAATATTTGTTACTTGGAGCAGAAGCTCGGTGTTATTCATGTGTTTTTGTATTCAGTATCTTAGGAACTGTTTTCTGTTTTTCCTGTGCTTGTCTGGGGTCATAATTGTCGTCACAAAGCAGAAAAAATTAATTCACCTAATTATATATGTGACCCACTCTAGCCATGCTGTGTCGGCACCGTTGACTGAGCAGGATAAGAGCTGAGTAATGTCGCCAGTTAATGTCTGATGTGTCATGAATTATAAATAATAGAGGTGAGCTTTCTGCTGGCCCATGATAAACATTCCTACAGGATCATTTTAAGCATTCGGGTTCCCACTATTGTGTTTGCAGCTGCACTATATGTGATGCGAACACCTTCTGCAGTGTGTTCAATGCAGCAAACCATTTTTAATTTCTCTCTGTATCACTGCGACTCGTGTCAGCCTAAGGCAAGGAAAAAAAGGCAGCCAGTTTTAAATATGCAAATATTTTAGGAATTAGGGGCTTGATTTGAATAATGATGTGAAACGATGAACTCATTTTTACTGGAGAGGAAGAGACATGTTAACTGTGGTCCACTGTCCTTTCTCATTAGCCACAGTACATCAAGCCTGTAGTGGCTGTGTTGCTCTGTCTGTGTGTGTTTAATAAGTGTGTGTTTGGATGTGAGGTAGAAATCCTTGGTCTTCTTTCATGGCTCTTTAATTAAGGAGTATTATTTTGCATTTTGTCTCAGCTCTTTATCAGTTATGGCACCACAACAGAAACCTCCAAACCAAGGGGAGGGTCGGGTGTAAGGAGGAAGATAAACAGTGAGGCTGCAGCCTGGATTTTGGATGTAGGAATACATCTGAAAAATAATCATTTTTGTTTAATCTCCTGTTTTAATCTTACATGAAATTCTGCCACTGCGGCACCGTCTCATCATTTATGCCTTTACGCTCTCAGCAGATATTTAATTGAAAGCTTCAGTCAGATGATCTTTGTAAATGATACTTTTTAATGGGGCTAAAAACTGTTTGAGAATTTATGATTCATGTTTTGATACATGGCTGTAATCTGTTGATAATTTCCACCAGGGCTGGTGTGCTTGTTAATATTTATTGGCTGTTTTGTTGAGCCGTAAACCGTAGATCAATAAAGGGTGCACTTAAGGAAATTAGATAAAGGATTTATTTTTATTGGTATTGATTATGAAGTCTGGCAGAGGGAGAACGAGAGCAGGAGGAAGAGAGAATTGTTTTCACATTACCTTTGTAAGAAAAGAGGGTGGCAGAAAAACTAACTGAGGGATTCACTAATTTCTATAATCAATTAGATTATAAGATTTTATTATATGTTTTTTTTTTCGATCAGCTCCAACAAAAAAATTCACTACAGCTAAACAGGGGAAATACAGAGAAGTTTTTTTTTTTCTTACATAAGGAATATCATTTTTTTTATGTAACAGCAGAATTATAGAGGGTGAGTTATTTCTACACTGACTAATTTAATTTATATTTTGGCCCTTTCATGTTACAACAAGAGACTGTGTGTAGAGAAATTAACTTATTAATATGTGCATTTCTGAGTCAAACAAGGTGAGAGCAGGAACTTTGTCTGTTTTCCAGAATGAAACACCACCATAGCAATGACAACTTCACGCTTTTTAGTATCTATCAGTGTGTTCCTCCTCTCGCTGCCCATGCACATGTGCACGTCCTGGTGTGTGTCTGTATTTGTGGTTATTGTGTGAATTGAGCTGTGAGTGGGTGTTGTCCATTGACCAGTACATAGCAAGCTATGCCTTGGCAGGTGTGGGACGCTACGTGGGCTAACTGAAGTCCCTCAGCCAGCCTGTTAGCCAGCCAGTCATCCACTCTCTCAGCCAGCTAGCCAACCAGCCAGCCAGGCACAGAGAGAGGCAGAGCACAGCTGTCTGAGCAGGCCTCCATTATCCAGCACTATCTATTGATTCACCCTGTGGGATTTTTCCTCTTTGGCATGGGATCGTCTGTGAACACACAGCAGCACACTAACACGCAACCCCGTGTAAAGACAGGCATGTAAAATGGACACATGCACACCTTCACACATGTATGCACAGATGCAACTCATACAAAAAATGGAACACACATATTTGCACCACCGCAGGCTGAGATCAATAGCCAGGGGGGATCCAGGACCTTTTTTATAAATATTTTTTTCTTTATTTTATGGTTTCTTTTTTGACATTGGGGGAGGACCCTCCTTCACTCTTTTGGGTGCTGCTGCTGAGTTTTCTCTAATTATAGAGCATGGCAATAGGCAAAGACCCATAAAGAATAGCTTTGACGCTTTAATTACTTTGGCTGCTTGCAAAATGAATCAGATAGTGTCAATAGGATTAACAAATGGTTTGGGTTTTAATTTTTTCCCCACCGTAGGGCTCAGTGCTTCTGTTAGTATGATGTTTTATTATTTCTTTCCTTTTAAATCAAGTTAATTTTCGGAGAAAATATGAGAACCATGCATAAAACCAACTTTTATTCCTGCTTTCTGATCATCATTGTTGCCTCTTTGTTAAGAAATTGCTTTTTTTTTAAGAAGTTTTATATAATTGTAGTAGATTACGACATTCAAAAGGAGGATTGTGTTATTACGCAAAGCATGACACAGAAACAACAAAAAAATGCAAACAACGTGTTTGCATTTTTATCCTCCCACGTGTAATTATATGGACAACCCCAGCAGTAATGATCAAAAGAATAAGCATCTTAATCAGTGAGTGTACACAAACAAACCAACAGATACAGTCTAAGCAAGTGTAAACTCCAGATGATCATATGATTAATGTATTCGTCCTATGCACGCACTCCTTAGTATTATTGCCAATAAATAATGCATGAGCCCCAGCCTTTGTTTATGGTAAGATGTAATGCATGGTCCTGAGTCTTCTGCTTTCATGCCAAGAAATGCCTTTCAATACATGTCTGCTTTTTCCTCCTCCTTTGCTCTTGTAGGACATATACTCTATCCTGGTTTTCTCAATCCTCTCTTATTTCGCTACCACTCCGCTCACTGCTGGCAGCCAGGCTAAACAAAGCTTTAAGAGCAGGAAAAAAAAAAAAAAGTTAATGAATAATAACAGCCGTTAATCTCTGATGGAAAACATCTTTTCATATGAAAATCTCCAGGTTGATCTCCCAATCCCACCACATTGTCAATCTGGAATATGGAGGCCCTAGAGGGAAAGGCTCTGTAATCTGCTCTTAATCTGTGTCTCCCCTCCCCTCCCCTTTCACAATATCCTCAACAGCAGCTGTTTAGTGTGCTCTGCTTGTTTTCATCACTATGGATTGTCTTTGAATATCACTCTAATATTTAAAGTGTCTCTCTCCTGAGATTGTCTCCGGAGATGATAGGACAACCATTTAGGGCTATTGTACAGAAGGAATGTGTACTTGGCCAGCCTGTATCTAATTTGGAAATTATAGTGATTACGAGCTAAATATAAAAACCCGGGATTTTGAGGCTGTAAGAGGCCTGCAGCGAAGGCTTACTGTATTGTTTGCCAGATGCATACAGACACACACACAC
>JAQNCA010000007.1:11648043-11662647 GCA_029783725.1 Acanthurus tractus | reverse complement strand
GGGATTTTGAGGCTGTAAGAGGCCTGCAGCGAAGGCTTACTGTATTGTTTGCCAGATGCATACAGACACACACACACGCACACACACACACACACACACTCACACACACACATGCATGGCATTACACAAACACGTGCGCACAATGGAGGAAAAAGCCGTCTGATGCGCTAAGTGCTGTTGTGTTCTGTCGAGTGCGTGTCAGCCTCCATCTCTGCTGCCCTCCTCTCTTCGCTCTTGTTCTTTCTCGGTCTGTCTGTCTGTGTGTCTGCACGGAGGAAAACATTTTGAGCAGCACCACTAAAAGCCTGCGAGCGGGGATGCAGGGAGCCTCCTCGGGCTCTTAGTCCACTCTGGACTTTAAATGGAGCCACACACATGATGGCTAACAGATGTTAGCCAGATTACACGCAACATGGGCCCAACCTCGCCTCAACTGCCACTGTCTGTTTGCCTCCACTCAGAACGCTCCAGGTTCGAATCCTCCTCCTTTCTCTTTCTGCCCCTCACTCAAATTCACTGGTTAAAGGATGATCTGCAGGGTCATGGCTGCTGTCTAGTAGACCCCTGGCTGTGTGCTCTGAGGGCTGTGCATATATGTGTTTGTTGTATATGCTGTCTGTGCATGTGTGTTTGTGTGTGCAAGGGGTTGTATTGTTGGGAAAAGGGGAGCGTGACGAGAGTCTGCTGTGGATATAATTAATAGGCCACATGCGGCTGCACCAAATGTGTCACAGTGAGGGGAAATCAATCGATGGAGTCTGCCGGCATAAAGGGTGTGTGCGTGGGTGTGTGTGTGTGTGTGTGTGTAGTGGGGGGTAGTTGATGGAAGGGTGGAGGGGGAGGGGCAAGAGAAGAAGGTGGAGTGGGAAAGAGGAGCAGGACCCAAGAGGGGAATGAAAAAGAAGAAAGATGGGGAGAAAGACAGGGAAGAACCATGGGAAAAGGAAAGAAGGATTCTGGGGGAGAGCGAAGGGGTGAGGAAATGTTGAAGAGGCAAAGGGGAAAGGGGAACGAGAGCGATTGAATCTCCCATCTCAGCTGGATAGAAATCACAGCCTTCAGCTATATCCTGCAGAGACATTTGACATGGAAATTCATGACCGTGTCAATATATGGACATAACGTAGATCTAACACATACATCACAGGAAACTCCCCAGCTGCATATTAAACAGCTGCTTTTATCCAATCTGATTTAACTCGCTGTGAGTC
Organism: Acanthurus tractus; assembly: GCA_029783725.1. NCBI lineage: Eukaryota > Metazoa > Chordata > Actinopteri > Acanthuriformes > Acanthuridae > Acanthurus > Acanthurus tractus. The sequence goes on along the minus strand of JAQNCA010000007.1, from coordinate 11,661,436 downwards.
CATATGTTTAGTATGGAGGTTCAAAGCAATATTAAACTTTTATTCCTATTCTGCTGCAGATTTCGCCAAAGCAACAGAACTAGTTGCACCGAAATGGGGATGTGCTAAATGCAGTTGCGTCGATACTTTAGACTCACCACCCAAGTAGTGAGATATCCTTCCTTCAGAGTGCCCAAACTCTGCAGTTGGCCTGTTTTTAAAGAGTGCGTATCTAAGTTTGGAGGCAGGGGAGGAAATCAATGTAGATAAGAGTTGGATAGAGAGCTGTGTGTTGAACAGGCTGGCAGTAGACTGAGAGAAGCAGCCTGTCACCAGCTGCAGGGCCCTCTCTGTGTGATAGTGTATGTATGTGTGTGTATGGGACAGGGACACATCTAGGCACACAGTCACTGATAGTGCTGCCAGGCGCCAGACACCCATAAATGAGACAGGGGGCGTTATCGAGACTGCCGCTGCTGTTGCCCTTGAAAGTCACGTGGGTTGGTGCACACAAAAAACACATGTGCCTGCATATCCTTACACTAACATGCATTTAATGCACTTGCATACACACACACACACACGCACACAGCTGAGCCTCAGTTCCACCCTCCCTGTAAACTGTCTGTCTGCGAGCTGGGAACAAATGTAGCCACCAGATTATTGAGTGTAATGTGCACTTTGGGCCTAAAACCTTCACAGATGAATAGTGACTGCTTAGCTGTGTTGATTGTATTTCCCAAGGTTCACTGCAGCAGTCAAGGCAGCAATTTAAATATGAATGTCGAGCTTAAACAAATCCACAATGAGGAATTTTCTTTTATAACCTGCTCCAACTAAATGCTATTTTCCTAAAATAAATAGTACCTAAGCTGCACTGTTACTGCTGCTCTTCCATTTATACAATAAATACAAAGTACATTAAATAACTTTAAAAGCTTAAATATTTAGAGGTTATGTTTAACAATTCCTAATCTACATTTTGTTTGATGCTTTTTGCAACTTTCAGAAACCTTATTTTTTTAAAAATGAACTTTTTAAACACAATTTCACACCATGCATTTTAATTAATTAGTACAATTTGATAAATGTACATTCAGAGTACAAGTTTCCTCGTGGTGCAAACAATATTAAGAAAGGGATAAAGGCTGGATTGAAGAGTGCAGTTTGCCATCGGTGTAGTGATGAGTCCGAAACAAGAGAAGCTTTGGCAGAAGATCCCTTGCTGTCTGCAACATCTCCTCAACATCTTTGTGGCCTTGTCACATGGAAAGAGTTTCACATATCTCTGTCTATCAGGAGTTGTCCTCTGATTGGCTAGAGGGGCCCTGCGTGTTTTTCGTGGGGTGTTTACAGACTTGGATGACAGTTTCAGACCAACACTTCAGAAATCACATGCTGCATTGTTTGTGTCTTGCAGTGTCCAAAGTTTGCTTCGCCTCTCTCTTTTGTATATGATTCACAGTAGCACTTGTGTGGCTTTAAGGTTTTTTTTTTTCTTTCAACCTTATTATATATTCATACTCAGGTTTTCATACAATATTACAGTGGCTAGACTTTGCTTAGGATAAAGAAACAAGTTACAGTTGCATGTTATTGTCTCATATATGTCCCCCTTCAATTTCCTAGAAGTATTTTGGATAATACACCAGAGAGAAGGTTTATCTACTAACCTCTAAATAAATTACACTGTTATGGCACAGATACTGAAACTGGACAGATTTGCTGAGGTGGAGGTTTTGTGACTTGGAGAGCAGTCAGTTTATTAAGAGCCTACAGCATTAGCCAGGGCAGCAAGCTTGGTTTAAATTGAACCAGATTTTTAATGTTTGGCAGGCATTTTGGAGCAAAAATAGGTAAAGAGACAACTTGGATACAATTTTATGTGTTATTTGTGTTATAAAATAATTTGGATGAAATGTAAAACTAAATCTGGTAAATGAGTCACAAGTCACGCCAGCCGCTTCCTTTAATATTTAAAGCTCTCTGACAAAAAATACCTGAACTTTGTTCAGAGACAGTCATTCAGTTCCCTACATTTTCAAAAATCAGACTAGAGATTCAACCTTAGAGTAATCCCTTCATCTTTCTTTGCATTATAGTTCTCCATCTGAACTCCTTTTTGGTGACAGCCTCTCTAGATCAGGTGGTTGGGGGTTTGTTAGTTTTTGGAAGATGAGGTGGGGGCAAGGCAAAGGAGCTGTCATTTAGTCTGAGGAACACACACCCCAGACCCAGTGCTGCCTGGTCTGTGTAACACCCCATGCTGCCTCCCCCTAGTAAACAGTCCATTAGCGTAGTGCTCCAAGGTAAACATATTTACTGGCTGGTGACGGCTTGCCAGTGTGGCTCCTCAGGCCCCGTGGCAGAGGGGATTTCATTAGGCAGAGGGCAGGGGGAGAACGGAGGAAATTAATGTGCCATTCAAGATGATTTCTTTGTTTCCCATCAACATGATCACAGACAGGCCGCAGGGAAGAGATGATTTACGCACACAAAGGAAAGAGACAGGGAGAGAGAGGGAGGGAAGAGGGAGGGAGAGAAAATATTACAAAAGGCTCCCAGTGCGTGAAATGTCTTCCTTTTGGTGAAAATGCTCTTGTCATGATTTTTGTTATGGCTTGAAGTGCTGGAATTGTTTTCAATCAGAAAAGCTTTCTTGTTTGTCATTAAGAATTGGAAATGGAAGTATTTCTGAGTGAAAACACCAACAGGCACAACAATGTAATGCAATTTTTTCCACACTATCTAGACACAGTAATCCAACCAACACCGTGATGTCCTGCAGCCTTGTTCAGAGCCTGTTTCACAAAAGGAGCTTTTTTATACAGTTTACTATGAAACCTGGAGGATGTTATTCTGTGGCCTGTCTCTTTTATTAATAACTGTGCCTCACCAGTGGATTATTTGAGAAGTACATACAGCTGATGGCAGCATACTGGATATATTTGAAAAATAGTTTGTAGTGACACTACTGAACTGTTTGTTCACAAAAGTAACACTTGACTTAAATCCAAAGCTAGCAAACTTTTCTTATGTGTTATTTTATCGAAAAGAACAGAATGTTAAGACTAAAAAAAAGACTAACTTGATTTAAAAATACAGTATGTTTAATGCTACCTGAAATGGAATTTTTATTTCAGGAAAATCCTTACTCAAAGGTTATTTAATTTATTTTAAAATTGATTTGAACCAGCAGAAATTAGTATGTAAATTTGTATGTGGTGTGCTACTATGGTAATTTGACATATCTGAGTTCAAGTAGGTAAAACATAATAGGAGAAGGTTCTGATCAAAAGTAGGCGGTTTGGACTATAGAAACCACAGAAAGTGACTCAGAAAACTGGATTGTAGCCTGTCTTCAGTTGGACAGGAGTATTCTTCAAAATGAGTAAGCGCCCACTGCAGAGACACAGCAAACCTGAAAATGAAGCAGAACACCCCACCAAGATTCTTGAATCATCAAGAATCTCGAATCTTAAAATCAAAACACCCCCGAAACGTATGTTGCCACTTATCACATATCAATTTTGAAACTTGGAAATGAATTATGTATTGTAAGGATTTTTTGTATACTAACTTGTACATTTAAGTACTTGAAGTGTGACACAAACAGTGGCTTGTAAAAACTGATACTCAGCATTTAACCAGAGAATCTGCCAGTTGTGGCTAACTGTAGCTGCTGTTAGCTAATTAGCCATGTTAGCTTTGCAGCAATCCTTTTAGCTGGCTATATCAACCTTCAATCATCCATATAGTGTAGTTGATTACACAGCTAACTCAGGTGCTTTAAACCATTAAGAGGGATTTTTTAGGCCCAGGACAGAGGTCGTGCAGTAGAGTATAGGTTACTGGTGCAGGACGGCAAGAGTGCCAGTACTGGAGCCAGCTGAGCTAAGTAGCTTCCTAGTAAACAAGGCCACACTGGGACTGCATATATCCTGAGACTGCCATCGCTATCCACTATCGGACTTTTGCCTCTTGAGGTGTAAAGTGGTGTTAATAAAATAGGACAGGCTGGGGCTAGCTGGTTAGTGTGCTAACTTCAAGTCAAGTCAAAGTCAAAGTCAAAGTCAACTTTATTGTCAAATATGCTTTACATGCTCGACATACAGCATAAATGAAATTTCAGTCCTCTCGGACCCACGGTGCAGCAAAGTAATAAATAAATAAGACTACAATAACTAAACCAAAAGACTACCTCAAAAACTACAATTAACAATATAATAGAGTATAAACAGTCGTGAGGTATATGACACAATAGAGTACAATAGAGTGTAGTAGGTACCTATGTAACTAAATACAGAGACGTCTTTGACATTAAATTAAGATTAGTATTTTTTTCGAATTGTTTGGATAATTTAAGTTACTTTTTTAATGTTTTAATATAGGAGTTCTTAAATGTTGTTCCTTGTCCACCAAAGTTGTGAAAGATTCCTGAAAGGTAGCCTATTTAAAAATTAAAACATTTCTAGGTTGCTGTGTTTTGGGACTGTTGTTGCAGTAAACAATACGTGCACAATCATACTAAGCTGTGACTGTGATTCAAGCCTCTTCTCTGTGAGTTTGGACTCTGCCAAGGTTGTATTATGTTACCTATTATGGCTGGTTTTCATGGATGGGGCTTTGGTAGATAGCTGGAACTGGAATGCCTCAGGCTTGGTGGCCTCCGTTTTTTTTTTTTGGCGATGACATAGTCCTCTTTCATTAGAATGTGACCTCCTCTGTGAATTGAAGAGGTTGGCTTTTTTAACAGGTTGAAGATCAGCATCCAAATCTGAGGCCATGGTTCTCCTTTGTAAAAATGTGTATTGATTCAAGTGGAGCACAGAACTGACAGGTGGTACGGTACATCGGATGTGCTAATGTAGGCATTGAAGAACTTTTTAACACAAAGGCAGTGCCCTTGAATTCTCAGTGAATCGATATTTTAATCATCAACTATGGCCCGAAGCTTTTTTCCGTCATTGTTGATTTATAGATACAGTTGAGTTATGTTACAGACTTTCTTGGCTAACCCATGTGGGTGTGAGGACCTCAGATGGGATGACCTTAGAGAAGAATCAATGCCCCCTTTGAGAGGAGCCAGGTGAGGAGGTGAGGTGGTTCAGGCATCTTATTACTGCAGGATGTCACCAGGACACCTCATGCCTTTTGTTCTCATTGGATTTTATCCAGGCTGTCTCAGAGTTGCCTTAGATTCCCCCAGAATGGCCTGAAGAACATGCCGAGAATAGGACTCTACAGTGCGGTTGATATTTAGCTGAAATGAGTAAATGAATTTGAATTCAGTCACATTGTATTCAGTGGTCTTTTTTTAATCTACTGTTTCATCAGAGTACTTGAAAGAAGAAGGCAATCCAAACACTCTCAGTACTTTGCTTTGTCTCTCTCGTCCAAGACCACCGGACACATGTTTGATCTATGTTGGATTATGTACAATAAAGCAACCAGTCATCTCATTTCACTGTATTGTTGTTCAGCAACATCTGTTTCTTCATAAGAAGCGTTTATGGTTTAATTACACTCACCAGTGCTTTGTCCTAGGTCTATATTTAGTTTATTTGAGCATCTTTTTATGTGTGTTTCTTATTTCTTTTGTCTTTATAAAGATCAAGATTTTGCATTATTGCATGCATAATGTTTTGTAAAAAGCAGTTGCTGTAGATATTTAAGTACACATCCCAGCTGTAATGTACATTTATAAACTATCAGTGACCATGCATTTCTCACTGTCTCTCTTCTTGCTCTTCTTGACCCACTTTGTTTCTCTTCATCCACCTCTCCTCCCCTTCAGGTCATATTCAGGGTTGTATGACACCTGTGAGCGATGTGCTGGGTGACATGAGCTGCATATAAATGACCATAGAAGAAAAAAAACCATGGCCCTTTTTTTCTATTTACACACACGCAAACACACACAAACACAACACACATACACGGTGTATTTTCAGATGCCTGTCTGGCTCTGCTAGGAGGCAGTTTTGTGTAGTTGGTGACCTTAGACTGTGGAGCAGGTGTTTAGGGTCTGATAACATCATGACAGAGAGTACAGGTGTGACTACATACAGACAGAAAGGACACACTCACACACAAACAGACACATGCACGGACACATATTGTGTGTCATATTGGATGGTACAGCTCTTTGTTTGCTGACCAAAAGACACTAACGTCATACCACAGGGGATTATTTTCATGTTTTGATACAATGTGCATACAGAATGAATAAAATCTATTTAATATTAAAACTAGCAAAGAGATGAATGTGCTCTTCCATGTACTGCCCACTCAATATAAGCCCTTACACAAATATGCATCTGTTTAATACAAACAATGCAAACATAATTAATTAACAGTGACTATTTGAATATTGTGTTTACTTGCTGTGAAATACAAAGCATTTACATATATGTCATTTTCACATCGGCAGATCGGTATTTTATGTGCGTTTGTGTGTTTCACAATAAGATCTTTTGTTGATGCAGCTGAAAGTGATCAGAGAACCTTTTACTCTCCGTCTGAAGCAGCAGTATTTGAGCATGTGTGTATCTGTGTGCAGTGGACATGCATATCTAAGAACCCTAAAGGTAAATGTCAGCTTTCATGCCGTCCAGGGGGAGACTTGTCCTCTGCACCATCATGTGGAGAGAAGCAGTACAGCAGTGACTTCATTGACATTCCCCTCATAAAGGCAGCTGCTGACCCGGCCTCCGAAAGAAATCCCTCTGTACCGAGAGGTGAGAAGGAAGAGAACACAGTGTAAAGGCTGATCGATTTGATCCTAACCAGGAAATTGTACATGTGGTTCAAGAGTCAAGGAGTTTGTTTGCTGTGCTGCCATCCAGTCTCATATGGCTCCCCTAAGGATCAATATATAATATATGTTTCTGTATATAGCATCAACCTGTGAGGAAATGTTGATAGATTTAAACTTAAGCATAAAGTGCAGGAATTTATTACTGCTTTGAGAAGTCCTAGCCTGCAGGGTGATGTTTTATTGATATCCAGTGCCCAAGGTACAGCCTTGATAAGGACTGATATCCAGACAGAGAATGTTTTGTCTCTCCAGTTCTCATTGAGCATGACAGAGAGGATTTCAGAGAGAATGCACTGCCAGATGGGAGATTGTTCCTTCATGGGTATTGTCTCCGAAACGCCTCGGAATATGTCAGCTTTATCTGTGTTAAAACATACCAAACATTTTTGCATGCGATACTGTGGTACAGAAGCTATAGCCTCTCCCATCTGTGCCGTTGCAAACTGTATCTCGGTCCTGCAGCATCCAGTACACAAGGCAGAAATAACTCCACTGATCTGAGAAGAAGGCTGCAACTGCCAAATTTGTGATACGTAAATGTGTGAAATATTGTGATATTGAGACGTGGTTCCAGATAGATTATGTTGTATCAGTGAGCTGTGTTTTATCCCTCTCCCCACTGCTCTCTCCTGCTTGCTCTCTCCCTCTTTCTGTCTCTCTATCTCATTCACACACACATACACACTGACACACATAATGCTCTATCATTTCCCTCATCCCGCCCGAGAGGTGTGAAAAGCAAATATATGCTCTCCTTCACTGTGGACATAATACTAAGGTCATGAATGGAATGTTAATGAATGTTTTACCACATACCTCTATCAGTGGACGCACAAGCGCTCGTACAGAATCACACTCGCACACCAGGATGTACCAAGCGAGTACCAGCCTAGCCAAAACCATAACAATGCACTATTTTAAATATGCATTCCTTTGCAAGTGATTTGTTGTTGTTTTTTAGATCATGGCAACTTGCTTTGACTTGTATGTTGGGCTTTAAGAATGTGAAAAGAAATGAAAAGACAAGATCTAAAGCAGTTCTGTGCCTGAGTGCGACCCGTGAACTCCAAATCCTTGTCACATTGGGAATTGCAATAGAGAAAACAAAAGGGGACAGAGGGTGTGGGAAGGAGAGGCCGCAGCTCGCAGATCACTAGGCTGTATTTGAGTATCTTATCGCGGCTGTCGCCAGCTCAACCTGGCTCCATTGACTTTGTGTGGGGATTAGAAAGGCCCACAGCTTCTGATTATTTGGGTGAGTGAGCGGCTCTGTGTAAACAAACATTGTGGCCGGGATTGTTCCAGTCACAACACGGCTGGTTGGCCCCTGACAAACGCCATACACACACACATTCACACACGTTCACACACATTTATGACCATGTGGGAGAGTACATGCACTGTGATGCATCACGCTCCTTCTGAAGGGTTTGGGTTGCTGTTTTATTCACCTTTTATGGATATCAGTTGTGATTTCTTAAGATGCTCAGGGATTCTCAAATTAAAATTTTATATCAGAAAAGACATAAAACATCAGCTTCTTCACTTCCTGAAGTTTTAACCTGAAAGCTGACAAATTAGTGAGGATAATGAGATCATATTTTACTGTAAGTATATGTGTTGTTTTTTTCAAAGTCCAATAAGCGAAAAGATAACAAAAAAGACTGAAGCTTCTACAACCAAAAACTGTTGGCATCTGCACACTTGTTAAAGCCAAAAGAAGTCAAACGGAAGCATATTGGGGGTGAGGGAAGTTGAGCAATAATAATAAAAAACGGTTATTATTTTAACAACAGCACAATAACATCATGCCAGGCAGATGGTTACAGTGCAAAAACCCAAACTTTGAGAAAAGTGTTTTATCACTAACACTAATCCTTGGTGAGACAACTTTTCACTGTGCGGTTTTTGAAGCAAAGGTAGAGTGAGAAGCACCCGTGAAGGGGCTGTGAAGTCTGCTGTATCTCCAGATATCCATTCCAGATGCTGGCTAGACTTGGTGGAGCCGGGGCCCGCCGTACTGGGGGCTGGATTTAGTTGTCTTTTCCTCCAGGTGTGATGCCTCATGCTGATTCCCCCACATGTTCCATGAGTCTTATCCAAACACACCGGGGCTGGTGACAGCGCCGGTAGGCCTGCCCTCCCTCCTGCCCGCCTTCCTCTCTCTCTGCCTCCCCTGGTGGCCCACCCACCAACACTGCAGCAGCAGCAGCAGCAGCAGCAGCAGCAGCAAGCAAGCATCCAGCCCTCTTCTCCTTACCTGTCATCAGAGTTGCTGCCCTAAATGGCTGTCCGGCAAAAACCTCAAAAGCCTCCTCCTTTACTCTTGTATTTCAAGCTTTCCCCAGACCCCTGTCTCCTTCTTGGTTTGAACCCCTTTGATGAGGGGTTATGTTCACACTGCTGCTCCACAGGCTCTGCTGCAGGCCGGGACAGGCCAGTTGTTGCTCTAGTAACTCAGTCGTGCTCAACGGTGATGTAGGACGTATTAAACTTGTCATATTTCAAGCCTGGTCAGTTTTAGGACGATACGCCATCAGGGAGTGTTAGGCGGTTAAAAAAAGCAAAGTGGAGTGGAAAAAGAAAACAGAAGCTCTGCTGTTTTGTGTATTTTCTCCCCAGCCGAATGCTCGGCGTCTGTCTCCATTAAAAGTGTGGGTGAGCAAAATTCAGTCTTTATCCCACCGTAAACTAGGCTGCCTTAAGGTCTTTCTTTTTTCAGTCCTATTTTACTTTACAACATTTCTCCATTCGTCCATAGCAAAATGAAAGTTTCCCTTTTACATGAATTCCACCTACTCTTATTTTTTTTTTTTTTTGTCAGGGCAGAAACAGATAGATGCGGTGGGGGCAAACATTATTAGCTAGCCCACACAAAATATGTTGTCTCCTGGTTCAAGTTGGACACCTTCCAGGTTTGGCATAACCAAGGATAACATATTTATGGGGAACAAAAAAAACAAGCGTCCTTTTTGAAACAAGTTGGCCTTCATTTCTTTGAGAGGAGTCTGTCCTGTTTATGGTATTATAACAAATGCCGAGCTGATTGATTGTTTCTCTCCACTTGAAGTTTTTATAACTGAAAAAATGTTTTAGAACTGATTCATTACAGTCAATTATAGAGTTACAAAATTAATTAGAAGGAAGGCATTCATGCTGTTATTTTGAATGATGAAGTCAACAGATTAAAATGAAGCTATTGACTGTTTTTTCTGCTGAAGCTCTGAAATGAAATTAAAAAGTTCTGTTCTCTCAATCCATTAATCTATTGAGTCCAAGGCTCTACAGTATTAAGAGACCGCATTTTGAGCTGGATCATGCAGACATGGGTTAGGCTAGTGGCTGTGTATGTATGAGTACATGTGTGTTTGAGCAGCCTTGTGTTGTCATAACTCTGCTCAGATACTTTGAAACTCCCCATGAGTCAAAGCAATGTAAATGATTTCCTGATGTTTAAACCATCATTGCTGTGTATAAACTGCTTGGACTGTCCCCAGAGCTCATTACAAAACACACAGACGATGGTAACACTTAACTTCTTACAAATGTGCAATGACAGAGAGTGACTGTGATGGGATTTTATTGTTTTTACAGTACAAGCACAACAGTCTTGTCCTCAGACTGGATGGCGGAGCAGAAAACGCATCATATTCATGACAAATGTAATGTAAACAACACAGTCAGCTGTGTCTTATCAAGTAATTTTCTCATCAAGTTATGTCCAACAACCCATAATATTAAAATGTCCCGTTGAGGGTGATTAATATGATGTGTCAAACTGAATCAAATGTTTGGCAACTTTAGCCTCATATGATCAGTGGAACAAAAGTCAGGAAGCTGTGGTTTGGTTTGGAAGCTGTGGTTCAGCCTAAACTCTTCATCATTGTCAGGCTTCTTCCTTTCGTTAGGGTGGGTTGAGGGTTCGTTGACGTTCTGCTGCCAAGCAAGGTAATGGTGTTTAGTCTTAGTTTAAATGAAATCTGATCAACTGGGAAAAGGCTGATTGATAATGACACGGACATGGGCTGATTATCTTCAATGCAAGTTTTTGTTTTTTATTTTAAAATTCAAATGTCCCTCAGCCAAGCAAAAGTTATGCTTCCATCTCTGGGTTTCGCTCATCAGTGGGAGCCAATGATTTCCCGCTGTTAGTTCCAGGTAGGGCATTACAGTGTCGCACGACCCACGAGCCACCGCGTCTTGTGACATCATTGCCAGTCATTCATTTCATCTCCTCTGCTCCAGCTGGAGCTGGATGTCGGACCTCCGTGAGGCCCCAGTGCTGGTATTAATTTCTTGGGCCCGTTGGCGTCTGTCCCCTGGCAGCCCAGCCCCAGCTCCAGCCCCAGTCTCAGCCCCATCCCCAGCTCTGGTTCCATCTCCATGTAGGAGTGTTACTGGAAGGCTGGCCAGTGGGATCTGGCTCTGATAATCATTTCAGGCTAGACCTGCCAGCATCTGTAGCAAAGCTTGCAGGAGATGAGCTATTAGTATTCAGAGAAGACAGACGTGAAGAAAAAAAATCAGCAATCAGAAAAGAGAACATGCACTGTAATCATACATCATCTGCAAAAAAAAAAAAAAAGAAATCCTTTTTCAGTGGTTTGTGTTTTTCTACAACATGGCTTTATAGCTTAATACGGACATAGTGAATGCTTTTACGGAATTTCAGCGTGGTTTCCAAGATTTTGAGCAATTTATATTTGTAAAGGGCTGTTTCCAATTGCAAACAGGGAATAACTGAATAATGAAGTGGAACCTTTTAGATTTTTTACAGGAGATAAGGCACTAAAGTTCACAAGTCGTTTTATGTTTGATGCTTTCATCATTTGAGAAATATTAACTTATACACTGAAGACCACTTGCAGATAAATAAAAACACATTCGATGACCCATGTGCTGTGTTCAGATGTTGGAATAAAGCCTGTGCGCTTCAGCCACTTTGGATTATGTTACCAGAAGACATGGATTCCTGGCAGAACTCTGTGTGGAGGTTTATCCCTTTCAAACAAGCCAAGCTAATGAAAAACAAACTTGAGCATTTGTGTCTCTATGTGGTCAGCAACCTTCAGTTTTTCATTTTTCACTTAAGGGTTCATTCTTTTACTTGCTTTTCATTTCATAAACCGGTTCAAGGTTCGTCTCAGTCTTGTTCTCTCTCTCGCTCCTGAAAAAAGGCATATCTTACCACAAATACTGCATATAACAGCATTATTATGGAATCTGCTACTGATTTGCACGTGTGTGTTTGTGATTGTTAGTGTACATTACTTGTGACTGTATGTCTGTGTAAGTAGAGGTGGGCAGAAATTCACACTGGATCTTGTTCAACCAGTCCTGGGATTCCAGTGGCTTCATGGGATGCCACACAGTTTCTTATGGTATTAGTGAATGTTTAACATTAAATCAACATGCAGGAAATACTGTAGCTTCCCTCCCTTTATGAGACCAAGTTGCAGAATGATTAAACTTCTTCTCAGACAGTCATAATAACTAGGCGTAGTTTGACTGGAAAATATTTTTTTCCTTTCTCCATCTTTTTTCAATTGAACTTTTTAGGCTGGCTGATTTACACTGTTTTCTCACCTAGAGGTGTTGGCTCCTTTAAACATCAGTGTCCACTGGGTTTTGGTCTTCGTTAGATCACAAACCCTTTTAACCCTTACAAATATTTCACTCTGAGGACCAGAGGGAGAAATTAAAGATGAAGAAAAGTGAACAGTGAACCAGCCAGCTTGGTTTGTGACACCACATATATATCAAAACTTACTTACAGAAGTATGCCAAGCTTTTGTCGCAAATATAAAATCAGAATTCACATTTATTCTTTCTTTAATTGAAGCTGTCTCTGCGCGAACACGTCACTGCATGACTTGCTGACCTCCACCAAGATGCCCATGAATCTCCTCTTTTCCTGGACTCCAGAGAGGTTTCTCCAACAAGCTGTTGTCCCTTCTGTAAACACAAGTACTGTAGAATACTTTGTGTGCGGTGTGTGTGTGTATGTGTGTGTGTGAGTGTATCTCTGTGCGGATGGGGTTATTCAAAAGCTGTTCCACTTGCATGGCAACGCCTCATTACCCATACTGCCTCCTTCTTTGCCCTGAAGTGGGGTGCGGCTCCCCTCACTGGGCCCAGTCGTCAAGGTGACCCAACATGCCCCAGGATGGCAGGCAGACAGACAGGCTGGGAGAGAGGGGGCTATTCACTCTGTCGTTATTGTACTGGGGCCACCGTATGCTTGCTGGTGCACTGGGCCCTGGGTAGTTCCAGACTGCTGCATGCGTCCCGGTGAGCAAGCAGCTGATCTCATTTTTCATCACACAGCTGCCCCAACATCAGGCCCAGGTGAAGGTGACCTCCCTTGCCTGTTGGAGTGCCTCTTAAATTGGTGAGGTGCAGTCGATGCTGTGCCAAATCTAAAATACCGTAACTTCTAGTAAAGTAACTTTTTTTGAATTTTTTTTTATTTTGAGTTAGTTCAGTGCAAAGTTATTACAATCACAATTTAAGTTTTACTTTAACATCCGCAGGATGCAGGACATCTCCAGGCACTAAATGTAATGGTGTCAGTGTTTTTGCAGAAGGCTATGC
>JAQNCA010000007.1:11631981-11645967 GCA_029783725.1 Acanthurus tractus | reverse complement strand
ACACACACACACACACACACACACACACACACACACACACACACACACATATTAATGCATGCACACCTATCATATACACTACTTAATGCGCACAGTTACACAAATAGCACACATGAGTAGGACAGATACACTGCAGTGGGTCAAAGTGGGAAAAAAAGGAGAAGAAAAATGCACAGAAACAAAAAAGACATTACAAACAAACCTAAATGATGGAGAGCCAGTCAAAATGATTACTGCAATAGTCTGTAGCCAGTTTACATAATGACATGACGCATTAATGGGATAAACAGCGATAAATCTTGGTCAGGGAAGGACATGCTAAGAATGTGGCAGCAATAGGCTTTTCACAGTAGGAAAATAAACACAGATAAGATTGTGGGAATACTTGTAAAGAGGAATGACAGTGACTGCACGTGTTTGTGCATGCATGGACACATACACACATGCAGATTAAACACAGAGAGGCAACCGCAACGTCTACAGTGCCTCTGCTCAGATATTATAAAAGCTACTCAGGAGTCTATCTGGAAGATATTAGCTGTAGCAATAGCAGTGTCCATTTTCATGCTAACCCTTTTTTTTTATTCTTGAAAACCATTCAGCAAATTGAATATCTTTTGGCAAACTGAGTCAGTACGAGCATTAAATCAATGAAAATAAATGGGTTTCCAAAAATGAAAAAAGGAATTGATTTTCATATACAGAGCAGAGCTGAATGTGCTCCGCTCCAGTTTTTATGCTTAGTCAAAATGTTGATGAAAACAAAGGGGCCTCTCTTCAATGCAAGTAGCAAATAGAGATCTACTAATAGAATCTGAGATATAAATTTTCTTGTCACCTTCTCTACCTCCAAGGAGCCTCTTGGTCGATAAGGTAGAAAGATTGGGTTGAAAATTGATTTTCCAGAATAATTGCTATTCTCTTCGTCAGGGAGACTCAAGTGTCTCCAAGGCTTTTTCCCATTACAGCTGCTGGCTCTCCAATTTGCTTTCCCTGTGGAAATACATGAAGGGGCATAGCCTTTGGCCTCTGCAATCATCAAGGTTGTGAAGCTTCCAATAGATAGGATTTATGCTGGGTTTTGTGTGATTGGCCAATGGTATTCTGCAGATTGATAACGTTTGACCTTTAACGCACAAAACCTGAAGCATAAATGACATGTTAAATTTATATTGTCTTTTGGAGACCATGCTGAATATATTTATGTCGCAGGTTTAGGTTGTGTAATGCCTCGCGGGCTAGATGGACTTTCTTTACAGAATTGTGGCAGCTTTCACTCCTCGTGTTAATGTGACAGATATTAACACAAACTCACTCCTGTTGCCGACAGCAGCCTGTCATTATGTGTCATCACGGCCTCGATCTCCTGTGCTCCTCCATGCAGCAGCAAGCAGGACATTTGTAAGAGCAGTGATTAGCAGACAGGTCTTTACTGAGCCAGATCTAATTCCCTGTAGCTTTGCCGGTACCTGGTCCAGCCCTCCTGTGGCTCATCCTGTCCCCTTTGTACCATCCGGCTAACAATAACAACAACCGTCTCACAGAAATAATAGCATTGGTAGTGGAGCCAGTGATGTGCATAGGCTGAACCAGAAATGTCGGGCAAAAAGATGTCTGGAAACATTTCAAAGTCCAATTAAAGACCGCCAGGCACCATTAACTGCCTCAAAAGTGAAAACATTGCCTCTAAAATAGCTTGAGTTTAAACTAAAAGTAAAATCACTCATGGTTTTATTTAAACAATTGACATGGACTCAACAAGCACTGTACCTTGCCAGTGACTGGCCTGCTCAAACAGCAAAAAGCAGTGTGTATGTAATATATGCCGGGTGAACATGGAGCTATGCTTCATTATCGTTGTGTGGAACAGAGGGAGTTATCTTCCACCCCTCTGTTCTCCTGCATATCATACTCGGCTGCCATCTGAAGCCTCCTCGCTTTGCTCCGGTGTACAAAACCCTATTGTGGTTTGCCTGAGATAAGCAGAGAGGGTGAGAGAGAAAAAGAGAGAGAAAGGGAGTGAGAGACTTCTTTGGAGGCGCCAGACCTATCTCCTCTATCTCCTCCAGGGAACATGCTGGCATTCCCAAAGACACTGGTGCTAAGAGCCGCGTCGCCCTGCTGCCCGCCTCCTGCACACACAGGAGAAGGGAGACTTGGAGATTTATGTCATGGTAACTCAATCTCTTCCCCCACTGAACTCTCTGTTTCCCCTGACCGCCTGTGAGAGCGAGGGAGAGTTTAGGAGGAGAGGGAGGCTGTGAGAGCTGCTGATGTTTTGCAGAACAGAGGTGGAATGAGACAGAAACAATGTTCTCTTTCTGTCGTTTCAGTCTGATACCTGAGAGCTACAGTCATTTGCATTTGTCCAGATAGTACTTATGTGTCTGTTAATGCACGTATGTGCACGCATCAGTGTTTGATATCTGATTCCAGTGGCCTTTATTTGGGACTGAGTGGGATTGACTCCCACGGATGGCAAAGAGAAGAGATGTGACACTTAGAGATAGCAAAAAGAAGGAGGTCGCGTAAACACATTCACACATAGACACACGCGCTCTCTCACGTGTTAACACATTCCAAGCCAATATTCTCACAGTTGCATTTTTAGGATGCCTTCCTAGTGCTCTTTCAACATTTTAACATTCACCAGATTTTCATTTTCGTCCAGAAGACGACAGAAAGAAACTGCGAAAAAGTTGAGACTTTATTAAACAAAACAGATGCTGGGAAGAAGTTGTAAAGCCAACATGAAGATTGCACTACTTCTTCCAATTAATACCTATTCAAATTCAAAGAGTCAACAATGTGGTGTATGTGTACATAATGAATGAAACACAGAATGTGACATCTCCTTGAATTCATAGATTTAATATTTCATGGTCCGGAGGCACACCTGAGAGCTGAACATATGACTGAATCAAAACTTAATGTGGAACACGCAATATGCTGAAATGATGAAGTCAGGGGGAGGAGGAGACTGAATTACCGCATCAAAGATGACAGAGTTAGATAGTAAAACACTGAACTGCAGTCAGTTTTTATTCAAACTTTTTAAGTGATTTGATCCGCTGCTGTATAAATTAATGTGTTCACTGCGTGTCCTATATTTGTTTCTGAATCTACCATACACCAATATTACAACACATATACTCTTATTTTTTTTAGAAGGAGAAAGACTTGTTTATTGTCTGTTCTTCAGTAAAAACATAAATTTGTCTTCAACACGGCTTCATCACAAATTAAAAACACACTTCCACACAACATCAGATAAGAACAGTGCAGCCTATTTTGTGCTGTTTATCAGCCTCAATACAATTCTTATAGTCGCAGATTTTCATGACTGTATCTGTAATGTTCCTCACAAGCTGCAAGAGAGACTCAGTTAATTTAGACTCCACACATTCACCTCTGCAGCATCTTCCAAACATGTGTCGAACCCACCAGGAGTCAGCCTTATGGAGTTGTGTATGTGCAAGTAGGCCTTTCCTGCATGTGTGTGTTCGGCATGACGTGGCAACCCCCTGCCCTGTTCAAACACGAAGTTGGCTGTGCAGGCAGCCTCGTCGTCAGGCTTGGCTTGCCACTGGTACACGCTGTGCCTGGCACCCTGCGGAGGGGGAAGGAAGGAGCACAGCGGGGCCAGGCCGCCTCCAACACCTCTCCCACCGAGCCAAAGGCCCCTCTGGTGGGGCTCTGAACACCAGAACAGGCCCAGAGAGAAATGATAATGAGGACCAAGACTGTGTTACACAGGATAACACATAGGGACGCCATCACAGGTTTTTAACCACACGAGTACACAAACCAAGATGTAAACATGCAAATATAGAAACATATGCGCACAAACACGCCTGCTCAGAATCAGGCTGGCAGGAATGCAAAAAAATCGAACATACGCATACACACAAACTCACAGTTTAGGAGAAGACATTGTGCCTTGGTAAAAAATTGTCGATTTTACATTGTGTTGCCATGTGTCTTTGTTAGCTGTAGTGTTTGAGATTCATGTTCATTCTTTGCACTGTTGGAGATCTCTTTCTGCAGTCAGCATGGCCAGTACTGTGATGTCTTTTTCCTGAGAGGTATATTAAGAAGCGAGATTAATGGGCTAGCGTGGTATGTTGGGCCAAAAGTCGGTGTTTCTGGTGATAAGAAGGTGACTCTTTTTTGACCTGGCTAGAACACCATGGTAACTTATGCTGCAAACCTGACTTTTATGTTTCAGGTTATGTTCAGAGTTTTAGCTTGAAAACAGCTAAGGGAGGCTTTCATTGATGAACTCTGTTAAAAATAGCAACCCTCTATAGTCAGTAGTCAATCTTTGCGTCTCAGCTGAGAAAATATGTTATATAATGAAACCTGTTGAGACATAACATTACATTAGTAATGCCACTGGAAGAATCTCTGCACTTACAGTAGCGCACACACACACACACACACATATATATATATATATGTGTGTATATATTACCTTTTTTCTATTTCACCTCGGCAACTTATATATCAGTGTTATATCAGTGATGCAGAAAATCTTAGACAGAATTAGCCTGATTTTTTTGTTTTTTAATTTCAGGGTTGTTCTTGCTCTTCATGATCTACTGAGCATTTTGCATAGTCTCCTGGACATTTTACATTTTTTAAACATTACAGCTTATTGATAACCAGTTAGGTAATTGATTAGTCTATTTGTATTTATTGCTATCAATATTTAATCAGTGTAAATCATTCTACATATTGTGATTTGATTTTGTTCATTTGGAAATGAATAGTGAGAGAACAAACACTTAAAACTTTTTGGATGTGATCAACTATCCGTCATTTGTATAGCATGCAAGGCAAACAAAAGTGGTGTCTTATGGAAACTTTTTTCCAAAGTAACTTCAGGTAAAGAGACTTAAAACAACACCAAACCAAAAATGGCAGGTGTCAACTAAAGTGTTGATTGAATTATGCAAATCTAACATGTGATTACAGCACCATGATTGTAGATACAGACCATAACATGCATGTGTGACTGCTTTGCGTGATTTTAAAGATGAGAGGGGATGAAAATTGGATTAAATTGTGTGTGGCAGCTCACTGTAGGGAGGTAATTAGGGACAAACATTGAGACGCAGAGTCTGATCTCTCCTGCTGGAGGTTAAGTGAAATAGGAGCTGTGAGTCCCAGCGTCCCGGTGGCACAGTGATTAGAATTTCCTAATGTGGGGCTAATGGGATGTCAGCCGGGAGCAGAACCCCTACACAGAACCACTCATAACAACAAGTGGTCAAAGATCAAGCCTGATTAAAAAGATAGAGAAGAGTAACAGGAGCTTATTGCCAGTGTTGACGAAGAAGTAGACACATCTGGGAGTCATGGATCCTACCTATCAGCAATACTATCACAACATTCGGGAATTGGAAGAGGAGGAGTGGGACATTATGGTTTTGAAATTAGATACATGATTGGGATGTGAAAAACAATGCTAGCATTTTATTTTAATAACCCACAGCTTGGAAATGCTTTGATATGTTTCCATAAACATGTTATTTTACTACCAGCTCTTTATATGCTTATCTCAAACATTTGCAAGTTGCATATCAGCAGATTTAAACATCATAAAGATGAAAAACGCAATAGAAAAGCAATTGCAGACAGATGTCTGAGTCATATTTTCAACTAATTTGAATGATACGTCACTGCCATTACTGTTATTCTCCCTCCATTACTCAGTTTTCCCTAAAGCTCACATACCTGCTTTTTCTCCACTTCTTTATCTCTTAATCAGCTTGTTTGTTTTCTGTGTTCACCCACTCCGGCCCCAGCTTGCGTTTGCATATTTGATCATACTCTGGTGAGGATTTAAAAGCGTCGCTAGTTGCCAGTTGCAGCGGGGCCTGTGGTTGAAATTACAACAATAGCACCACAACTTGACTGCCAGCCCCTGCTGATGAAACGACAGGGGGAAACAAAAGCAGCCCCCAGAGCTGCAGATGTTGACGCTGGGAGCTGTTTGTTGTGTGGAGGTGTTTGTGAGGTAGAGGTGGTGTGCTTTTGTGTGAGTTTGAGTTTGATTGTGAGTGGGTGTATGAACACATCTACTTGCACAGTTTTGTGTGTGTGTATGCCCGTGCCTGTGTGCGTGTGTGTGTGTGTGTGTGTGTGTGTGTGTGTGTGTGTACTGTATATCTGTCTGTGTGCATGTGTGTCAATGCTGTGGCCCTGTGGCTATGAGGAACCCAGCTGGGAGGAAGAGTGAGTGCATTCATCCTGGCTCTCAGGGGCCGGGGGCCACACAGGTACCCAACGAGGGGATGAAAGGCTGCTCTGCAGATGTCACCCGCTGGGGTTCAGTGGCCTAGCCAGCAAATGTCATGTTTGGCAGCTGGCACGCTGCTGCTCTCCCACCAGTTGTTGGCAGAGGTGTCTTCTAAAGGATGCTAGAGTGGGATGCAAGCACCGGGAGCACCCTAATGGGAGCAACATTAAAGAGAGTTGCTGGCTTCTGTCTGTCATAGAACATTAACCTTGTCCTGTTTCCTGCTTTTCTCGGGCAGCTGACGCATATACTCACTCTCTCTGACTCCCTCTCCCCCCAATAACTTGCACACGTGCGCATGCATTTCTGCACACACGATTACACTCCATCGAGCTCACTATCTGCCTGTTTATCCTTTTTAAAGGGTCAGTTCACCCAAATTTTAAAGAAAAATGATTGGTGTTTGGCTAATATGTCCAGTCCTCCACTCTGAGACAGTAAAGGCAAACATTTTTTTATACCTTGTACCATATCTTAAAAAAAAAAGTAGCAACATGTCCGCCATTTTAACATTTTCTAAAGGACAGTTTCTTCAGTGCATACTATTTTCATCAAAAACAATCAAGTGAGGGTTTTTTGTGTCATTCGGGTGAACCATCCTTTTCTAGAACTGGCTCAACTGTTCCAGTGGTTTGGGTTGTCTTTTCACAGTATCCGCCTTTCCCTGTTTTGCACAACATCTGGTTGTTTAGTGTCAAAGGGCACATGACTGGCCAGTGGTTTGTTGACCCTCCTGCTGTCCCACAGCTGAGCTCCCCGAGGTTACTTACACACAGAAACATCGGCCACACACACACACACAGCTATACATCCACATGAACACTGAAAACATTACGTTTTTTATATAACACATCCTCTGCAGGACAGCATTTAGCCCAGTTCATACAATAGAACAGGGAGGTATTTTTTCCTGCTGGTCACGCAGTAATTCCATTGGCATTGACAATACTGTTCCAGTTGTTGGCCTTTTGTGGTAATGCTCACCAGTGCCTGTACATGAAAATCCCATTTGCGCAAATGCTAAAAGAAGGCAATAAAGAAAGGTCAGTTTCTCACTGTAGGATTGCTATTTAACAACACATCAATTCCTCCGTAAAAGAGAAAACACATGGGGAGAAAGCTGATGCTTTTGTGTATGAGACTGACTGAGTGAAAGAGTGAGTGAGGTCATTTTTCTGATCATTTTCTGTCGAGTCACTAATAAGAAACATGCACACTGTATTTGGAAAGAAAAATGAATCAGTGGGTTCACTTACTCATCAAATACATGTAAGAATTGCCTGACATTTCCATTGACGCTCCACTGCCGCTATTTTCTTTTACCCTGCCAATCTAAAAGAATGGTGATGTCCAACTAGAGGTTGCAACATCTGTAAAATATTACACTGAATTTGACTTTCCAAAAAATACACAACTTTGCAGACAACTGGCAAACATTGTCTGCAGTGTTATGTCCACAGATATGGATACTTTTTAAAAAGAGAAAGAAATATTAAAAATGCAACATCTCGTAAGCACCACAGTGTCTGTCTATCCACTGTGAGTTCTAACATAATAGAAAGTTCTGAAAACATGTTTTTCAAAGGCACATTTCAGGTTACTAATGTTTCAAACACAGGACTGGAACTAATGAGCCCCAAATGTTTTGTGATTAAATTTAATTCATCATATTTTTCTGATTTTGATAAAATAATAGTTTGCTCTCTTGGAAACTCCTCTTTTTAGCTTTCTGCTTAAGGGTTAGATAGGGAGATAGATATCACTCTCATGTTGATGTAATAAAGACTGAGCCACTGCCAACAGTTGGTTAGCATAGCTTATCATAAAGCCAGGTGGACTTGCTGTGTCAAGTCAACGCTACAACACCTCTCTAACACGTTGTATCTTTTTGTTTTCTCTGTACAAAACCCTAAATGCAAATAAAAAAACACTGGACTGTTTGTTGGTTTTCAGCACTTTATAATTTTCTGTCCAAGAAATATCTTGGCAAATTAACCCCCTGTAAAGTTTTATTATAAAGGCTAACATGCTTTCATATTGAGCCAGTTTAAACAATAATATGATTTTCACAGTCTGAACTAGTCCCCTATGAGCAAAAACTTGGTAACGGTGGCAAAGAAAAAGTTTCTTTTAAATCGACAGAAACCTGAAAAGAAAAACCTACAATTCACACTGAAAACTCCTCTCCTCTTTGTCTAAAGGTGTACTGTAGTTTAACACCATATGCTGACATGACATACACTTAAAAAAAACACACATTTGTACTGTACAGAAACACTCAAGTATACACACACACACACACACACACACAATCACGCACATGCCAAGTGGACAAATCACACCCAGGGGATTTGGATGCATGCAATTAAGATTATGATCAATGACAAGTCAATCATGTGAGCCTGTTCTCCTTTCCCTTTCCCAACTCAGCAATTATTCTCCAGCTGGTGGGGTCTGCCCCGAACCAGTGGAGGAGACATTACACTCCTCTTTTTCCATCATTTCTTTTCTTTCTACCCCCTTCCCCCCTGCTTTTCCTCTTTCCCCTCTTTTTCACCCTCCCTTCTCTGACTTCCCATACAGAACATTTTGCTTTGTCCTCCCCCCCGCTCTTTCTCTGTGAAGCATTTACTGTAGCTCTGTCAGTCACATTTGACAGCTCTGGGCTCTTCACCATTAGCCCCTGGCCTCCCAGCCTTCAGACTCCATGTTAGGTCAGATACCTCCCCCCAAACACCCAACACCCAACAGACAGATGAGGGACGGGTTTAATGTTCCCCGTTGTTGAACACTTGAAACATCAAACCCCCAGCTTTGACAGTGTGATATATGGTCTGTTATCACATATTTGTGCTGGATAACTGCCAAATTTGCACATATTTATTTCAGTTACCATTGTTCCTCTTGAAAAAGCTGCTCATTTGGTTGACCAGTTAGAGCTTTATGGAATATACACAGACAACAGCAGGAGAGGAGCTGCACCTGTCCTCTTTCCTGTTTTGTTCTTTTTTTTATTGGCAGTCCAAACACGCTGGATTTCACAGTTTCTCAGGTACATTTGCCTATGTGCTACCAACTGCACTGAATAATAGTGTTCTCTGTGGTTGTGTACATTGAAGAGAGCCATGTGCTCGGGTCTGCCCATTATTCATAATAGAAAGGCTGGCGGTCCTGCCAGCAGACCCATCGCTCCTGTGCTATCTGAGAGCAGATAAAGGAGGCAGGTGTGAGGAGGAAATTAATGTAAATCCATCAGTCTTCAATTAGAGCTCTGCTCACACCCAAAATGAAGACTCCATCTCCGACCAATAGGACCCCAGCTTTATTCACATCCCAACCCCACCTGCACAACCACAACCACAACAGCAGCCCTACTGTGTAAACACTCAGGAGCTATATAATGCAATGTTTAATGATGAGAGAGCATGGGATGTGTGATATGTGCAGGTGCAGGGTGTTATTTAGCTAGCGAGTGGCAGCCACGGTGTACACGGTTGTCCATTAGGCTCCCAGTATGTGGCCGGGCTAATTTTGTGTGCCTGGAGGTGCAGGGTCAGAGACTCTCCATGGACTGTGGGCTGGGGGAAGAACTGCAGTTTAACCTAATTTGGTTCTAATTACAAAGACAGGAAGTCCACCTGCCACACATACGGCTGTGTTCTCCTCCCCTCCAAGGGTTAGATAGAGTCTGGAGAGGAGGGGGAG
Source organism: Acanthurus tractus (assembly GCA_029783725.1). Classification (NCBI taxonomy): domain Eukaryota; kingdom Metazoa; phylum Chordata; class Actinopteri; order Acanthuriformes; family Acanthuridae; genus Acanthurus; species Acanthurus tractus. The sequence continues at coordinate 11,635,958 of JAQNCA010000007.1, read as the reverse complement.
GGGTGAGAAAGGACAGACAGGGCTTGAATGAATTTTTTTTTCCTTTTATTTTGTGTCCTGCCATGCGGTTAAAAAACAAGCGCGTCATTACAAAGAATCCACAGTCCCCCCACAGCTGATACCAAACAGAATATTTCAAATTACTGCCTCGAAAATATATATTTGAAAAGCAAATAGCCCATTATATAAGAATTTTAAGGAGCTCTGCGAGTCCTTTAAATGTCAAAATGAATGTTCTCTGACAAAAACATAGCAGTACTATCACAGCAATGCTATTGCAGCCATGCCAAACACTCAGTCAGCCTTATTGTGTATCCCTTGGTTGGCGACTGGGGAAGAATTACAACTCATCGTTATTAATCGCAGGAGTTTGGTTTGTTTGGTCATTGCTTGAACTAGTTTTGACCATAAAAGCTTGCCACAGAGAATTTGTACAGTTTGAATATGATGCTGGGGTTCCCATTTACTACAGCACAACATCATGGGAGCAAAATAAAAGGAAAGAAATGGTGAAAATAAACCAGAGAACACAACCCCATGCTGTCGCCCTTGTTATTATGTGATTTGTGTTGGCGTTTACGGCGTCTTGTTTACAGCATTTGGCTACATGACTTGAGGTCTACCTATTAGCTTTGATTTTTTTCTCTGCTTTTTTAACTTTGTGAGTTACAGTATTGTGCTTGTGAATAATGGATGAACAAAAAACAAAAGGCATCATTCTGATAGTTCAGAAATTTATACTGCCAATTTTTTTTTTACATTTTCTATTGCAAGTGTCAGTTAGCCAGTTGATTTCAGCATCTTTGGCCAGTTTATCTTAACTATCGATGTAAATCTTCAAAATTTATGCTATGTACGACATACTATATATTATGTCAAACATTACCAGGGATTAAAATAGGACAGTATGGTTCAGTTCTCTGTATCACTCAAAGAATCAGTGCCAGTTCACAGTAAGAAAAGGGAAGAGGGGACAGCAGCCGCCTGCCAAAACCTATGTACAACAGCCCATCACAATCCCATTTCCAGCAAAAAAGCCCATTTGCTAATTTTAGGGTCAACCTAAACAGTTATTTTACCAATAAATTGCTTCTAAATGGTTTTACTCTTTTTGTGCCCATCCCCGACCTGTGGGTTTAGCTCCATGCTGGAGGGAAACCTACCTTTTAAGTTAAGCTATTGCTGGCTCATGTTAGCTTCTGCTGCAGGTGAATGTCTGATTTGGAGTCTTATGGGTTTTGGCAGGCTGTCATTTCTTGCAAAAACCTCCAAAGTAAAATAAAAGACAAAAAACAGTTGTGATGTTTCATGTTGCTCAGTTTTTTCCAAACAGCACAATACAGCATGTCAAGCAAGCTACATGGCTTCCATGGATTGTTTATGAAATTCTGGCATAATAATGGTGCTTGAACTTGTCTTTACTTTTTAAACACACACAGTGCTTGAAAAGAGGTGTGTTTTATTGTTCCCATACTTTCATTCCTTTAAAGACCACAGTATGCAATTGATGTCTTTTACACAGAACAGGGAAAATACAAAGTGATTCCACTGAAAATTCCAAACATTTATGTGGGTTGGCTTACACATTACCAGCATATTCATTTTGATGTAGAAATGCTAAGAAGTTGTTTTCCGTTTGCATATTGTAAATGATCTTTTAAGACATTTCACACTTCATCATCTCCTCTTTTATTTGTATGCCCAGTGTTCTGAATTAATATTATTTATTTAAATTAAAAAAGAAAAGATAAAACAAGTAACCAAGAAGGTATGGTTTTGATTTTGAAAGTTTTTTCAACATCCACATTTTATTCTGTGGCACCTACACTATTGAAATGAATTATTTGCAGTACACAATATTCTTTGTTCTTATTTTCATTCTGCATCGTACAAGTATTAAAAATGGAATGTGTGTTCAGGGGTGCATGGAGGAAAACAATATAAAGAAGTGAAGGTTTTCACCCCTGAGCATAACCCAAGCAGTAAAAAATATTGCATTTTTTGGGACTCGTTCAGCTGTGAATTTAGAGCACCAGTGAGTATATGTGGCAGAAGGAAAGAGTATGTGGGACTGACTTTAAATAAGCAGTAGCAATGAAAAAACAAGTCACCCAGTGCATCAGTTTCTGGATGCCAATGAAGGTGTATGGCACAGAAAAATAAGCAATAACAGATGTGACAGTTCATATAATCAATTTATTATTGGTCCTGGTTCTTTATGAGATTTTAAAAAATGCTAAGCCATATTTCTGTTGCATGGTTATGCAGTTTAAAACAGAGACAGATGTGAAAGCTCTTCCCTGGCGAAATTTTTAAGAATTCAACTCAGTGTCAACGGCTTTTCAGCAACCTTTTCAAGTCAAGCCTTTGAGCCTGCATGTAGCTTTGTAACCTGCAAAGCCTACTGTGGCTTTCTTCTGTCAGGCCTTATCAGCTGACCAGATCCATCAGCGTTGTTAATGGCAGGCTCTGGTGGTGTAAAGCTCCCTAACAAGGAACCTGATTGTTCTGTTAATGTGTTACTTCCTGTTGGAGTCACTGCTCCGGAATGGAGCCGAATGACCAGTGCCGGAAGAAATCCCCACATCAGAGCGATCACAGGCTGGCCAAAGTTTCACTTAGCCAGCCGACTAGCCAGACAATCGGCCAGTGGTCAGCATCTACTCTCCATGATGAAGGGATGGATTTCGCTAAAGCGATCTGTGTAACTTGACACCCAGTCTAAGAAACCTGGTGGTCCGAGTTAGGTTGGACCAAGTAGTTCACTCACATTTCACAAGTCTATGTAGTATTGCAGCAACAAATACAGGCTATACTGTACAATTTAGCACAGTATTTTAATCATATGTAAATTTGTGCCTAATAGTCTAAATAGCCTAATAGTACAATACAGCACACTTGTGCAGCAACATGGCACTGTTTCACAAAAAGCTTTATGTGTTTTTGTTCAGTGGCATCTGAGTGTGGTTATCATGGCTACTGTTACCACCATGAATTCCTCCAGCTTATTCCTCCTCTCTCGACTTTACACTCTATGCACAACTTTGATCTCATGGTATTAAAGTCAATGCAACCAAACAGGGTGTGGAGTAGAGCCGGGGCTTATGGGACTTTATATCCTACTCTACATGCATATCTGAGACCAAACAGAGGCAGCATGGATGGAGATGAGGATCTGATGGGGGATAGACAGTAAAAAGAAGAAAGAGGGAACGAGACAAAACAGAGACTATCCGGTTGATCATGAGTGTAGCAGGTCAACTCCTTGGCAGAGAAACTGCTGTGTTGATATGGCATTATGCCTTTTTGCCCACTGTGGAGTCGTGGGTTAGGGCACCATCAGCGGTGTGAGTGTTGTTCAAGAAGCAGTGGAGATCAGGGCCTTAATCAGTCAGCACTGATACAAGGGTGAAGAGTGGGAATAGAGCCTGAGGCTATTTGGAACAGGAACATCAGTACACACACACCCACATGTATGCATACACAAACACACACACACATCCTTTCAAACACAGCATCTGATGCGCAAAGAAATGAGTTAAAAACGGAACAAAATTTGTGATTTTTTTCCCCCATGTGATTAGATTCAGCATCTTTTATATGAGAGAATGAATTTAAAGAGAGAATACCAGAAACAATAGCTTAGTTCTTTAACATTTAAGCCTCATTTCTCCAGTGAGGAAGATCAGTATGTTGCTCATATGGTTCAATATGTGCAACTCCTGTTGGCATCCTGTGTAGCTGCATGAAGTAAATAAGGAAAGACTTGTGTAGCGTGCCCAATTTTAGTCTTTTCCCTCCAAGGCTCTAAAAGTCTGAAGAGGAAATCTATCCTGAAGTTATGTTACGAAACTTAATAACTGACTGACCATCTGATTCACACCCTATCGGTCCAAGACGTGGCACATATTTATTTCCAGCAAGTGATTGCATCAAATTTGTCCTGTTTTTAACTTTGTTAGAAAAAACATGCTTGG
>JAQNCA010000007.1:11602749-11629042 GCA_029783725.1 Acanthurus tractus | reverse complement strand
GTGTGTGTGTGTGTGTGTGTTTATATGTGTGTGTTTGGTATGCAAGCGAGAGAAAACACCAGCTCAGCTTTGATTAATATGGATTAGGAGTCTTACAACTCATAATTCACACACTGAACAAAAACATGTTTGGTAAAACCATAATTCCTCTCAAATCTGACAAAAATTACTATAGAAAAATAATTACTGTTTAAATGTGTCAAGCCTTTAGTTGCTGTAGCTGAAATTTGGCCTTACCTTCACAACCATCCCTTCATATCACATAAAATAAGCTTATGCATGTTTTATTAAAACATAAATCAGCTTCCGGAGAAGTTAGTTTTTAATTCCCACTATGCAGAGGAGTCAGTATTAAGGCTGCCCACTCTAGTTGCCATGAGCAATTGTGTGTGATTAAAAGAGAAGATTTAGGATGTAAGTGCAACTCATTAAAGCCTTAGTGCATCCTTTTTTCCTGCTAAATCTCCACGCACACTATATGTAATATCTTCTTAAATTGTTTTTTATATTGTAATTATATTATTTGATGTTATTATTATTATTTGATATTATTTGATGTATACTTGATGTTATCTAGATCTAAAGTCCTGTTGCTTTTAATGTATGTGGGGTGATTGATAAGTGTTTGACATGCGGTAGAGAGAGATGAGTTATACAGCTCTCATTACAAGCTTCTGCAGTTGAGTGATTATGCAGAAAGTTTTTCAGTTAAAAACTTTTGTGCTATTTTTGTCTCATGTAATTGGAAATCACAAGTCTGTACTGTCTGTGAAATTGGACATCGGCCTTTGCGTGGTCATTCAGAAATGCAAATTTAAAACTAGTCATCATCTGATGAGGCAGCCTTGGATTTCTACCTCTTCCTCATAATTAAGAAGGAGATCCTAGGTCGCTATTTTGACAGTGATGATGATGATGTGACGCGGCTGTGAATCACTTTCTGGTTATCCAGGACAGCAAAGTTAATAAAAGAGGGGATCTGTATGCCCCAGGACCACTGGATTAAGTGTGTAAATTTAGGAGCAGACTGTGCTGAAAAATAATTGTGCGACATTTTCTAAATTTGAATTTTATACCTTCAGTCATGAACCTAACAATAACTTCTTATTGTAGTGTAGGACATCGAATACTGGTCACTGCCTTTAAAAAAGTCATCGGACTGTGTAAAAACATGGTACAACAACAAACATAAATCGAAACACTTTACTTTTCCATCCGTCATTGTTCTGTCATCCGTAAACCGAACAAAAAATAGCTGCTGATTGGTTGATCAGACTGAATTGGACACCTGGCCACACACATACTGTGTATATAACATGCCAGTCATTGTTTAGCCATCACAATACACATATACATCCATCTTGTCATTTATCTCAGTCCATCCATCCATAGATACAAACCGTCCATCCAGCCGGACTCATTTCCAGGCAGCCAGTCGGAGCCCCAGGAGTCTGAGCTCTCACACCAGAGAGCGGTGTGGGAGAGACCTGATAAGCAGCTCAGACTGGATCAGTGGTGAAAGGAAGGGAGCATGGGAGCTCCTTACAACCCTCCGTCCTCCTCCATTCCTTTGCCCTTTACATGTGTTTATACCCCTACTAGTTGCTCTGTGCCTTCCATAAAAGGAACTTTTATGTTTCTTATTTCATATTTGTCATGTTCTGACATGAGATCCATATGTAAAAGCTTGTCTTGATCTCTCTTTTTTACACTTGCAACATGCGTCCGTCTTGCTCAGTGCTTCTTTCACATGTGTTGTCTTCCTCATCACTTTCTGTCGACATTTTTATACCTAAACTTCTTATCCTTTTGAACCACTTTCTTATTTGAACCCCCTCTCCGTGCTTTCTTTGCTCTGCAAACCCAACTAGTTTCTACTCAGAGTTGGGAGGCATTGGAGGTCAAAGAGGAGACTGAGGGCCGGGGAGTGGAGGGAAGTGAAGGGGGAGGGCTGAGTGAGTGTGGAGCTGGTCGGTCGGTCAGGTGCAGCGCCACCAGTGATCATTAGGGTTACAGCTGCCCGGGCCAGATTGTGTGCTGCCTGCACCAGGCGAGATGTTTTGCCCAGGGAGAAGAGCGAGCATCTGTCTGTCCCTCCCCGTAGACAGCAACCTCCTACCAGCCTGTCCAACTCAACCCAACTGGTAACAAGGTCACCCAACTCTTACTTTCTCTCACTCACTCACGCACACCCGCTCTGAACTACTCTGCACTTCTTTTCCTGTTTCGCTCTCTCCCTCCTTTGCAGACAGCTCCTCTCACTCGCTCTCTCTTCAGGACAGGTTGTGAAAGCAGCAGGCCCTTACTGCAGTGCAGATTGCAAAAAAACGAGTGCATGTGATGCTTAGACTGAAATGAATTTTATGTGAGTGCAATGCCAATGCGCACAGCACCAGAGAGCAGATTTTCCCTTTCAAACTGTAGACACTGTTTATTCGTTATCTGTGCCCAATGTTAATTGCATAGTTTGATCCTGTTGATAAAGGCACACTTTCATCATGAGAAAAGAATTGGCTCCAACAACTTGAGAACTAATTTTTATAATATTTCTTACAACCATTGTTCCTCCTTATCTTATCAAACTAGTGCAAAATTATAATTATGCTCCAAGCCCATAGGGGAACTTGTAACTGTATGTGTATTCGCTACAGAACTGACATCCATAACTTCCATTTAAAGAATTATTTAAAGACCTGATTAGAGTCTCTGAGAAGACTGTGTTGAGTTGCCTCAAACCAAAATGTGCTTAATTATATTTGGATTATTATAAACTCTTTTTTTTTTTTTTTTTTTAATTTGGGCCTAAAATAAACTACATTACCACACCACAAATCACAAGCTTTAATAAATAGCTCAAATAAAAAGGTTTTAGTTTATAAGATATACAGTTTAAGTAGTAAATGTGAAGACGAATATTACTATAACATTTTTTGTTTAGTATGAAGCTGAGGTGAGCAGCCTCTTCTAATATTTTTAATTTTAAACAGGAGAAATCAGCTTGCAAAGCTTTGTTCGAAGATAAAAAAAAATCCATCTACCACCTCTAAAGATCACTAACCAGCACATCATATTTTCTGATGGCTCATGGTACCAATTACATGAAAAGATAATATTTATGTGTGGAACTATTTCTTTATTTATTGCACTTATTTCCTGAAGCCTCAAGCTAAGTTTCCCAGGGAATAATTTTAATAGAGAATTGAATTATCTTAACTCCTTTTGAACTGCGGATTAAAATAGTCTATTAAAAAAGTTTTTAAAAAATGTTGGCATGTTTGCAGAATTTATTAAGGGAATATGAAGTATTTGAAATGGAAGTGTGTAGCTAAGAAAACATGTACAAGCTAATTTGCCACCGCAATGTAACACTTTAACAGTGTTAATTTAAAGCTCTGGACAGAAAAGGTCTGCTGTTTATGCTAAAATCATCAGCTTCCTACCAGATTATGTGGGGAAATCCTCTGAGGGGTGATTTCTTCTTTGGTTGCGTGCCAGACATCAGTATTGTTTGATAGGGTTTGAGGTAATTTGCTGATTGAATGCATTAGATGATGGTGCTAATCTCTCTGATCTGGCTTTGTTGATAGACTGACAACAAAACTGTATTAAGACAGAAATTCTTACCAGAAAACAAACAACATACGGCCTCTGTTGTTAGTCTAGCAAACACAGTGCCCCCTTGACATCAATGAGCAGTTAATGAAAATGTAGAATATTTAACAAGAAGTGATTTAACAACACCTGATTTTTCACACTTATCACAGTAAATATGTACATCTAACACTAACTTCCAATGAGCAACACATTTGCCATCAATCAGTCGAGTGGAAGGGTAAGAAAAAAGTGAAACCTTTGATTCATCCTGACAGCATCATCTGTACTCAACTGTCAGCCAGACTGAATGAGTTGGGCCAGGAGCTGACAGAAAGGGGGCTGAAACAGGTGTGACACCAACTTTCTGCCTCACAGGAGACGATAAAGCCCTTGGTCAAGGGCACAGCACCTGGGCCATTGTTTTATTGCACAAAATAGCTTTTAAGTGCAAATTTCCACTTGGTCCTAAAGGAGACCTGGCCTCTGCACTTGCTTTACTCATCTGAACCAATATGTGATCCGTCCTCATTTGCATAATGGGCAGAAATGGAAATGAGGGGCCAGCTTTGTCAGCCCAAGACAAAAAGAAGAAAGAAAAACGGGAGGCAGACTGATGCCATTCTGCTGAACTGCATCTGTACAACACAAAGGTGTGATATCTTGAGTCTCATTTGACCACTTTTAATTATGATCAGAGGTTATATTGAGTGCTGCTACTGTCATGGCTTGACAAAGGCCTTGTAAGTGGCTGTTGAGTGGTGAATAATCAAACAACATGCGGACAGAATGATGTGAGTGTGCACGCCCGTCCATACATCCTCTTTTGTTAGCTGCTAATAGGATTAGGACAGTTTTTTAATTACAAAAGCATCTTTTGCACTTTCCAGGCTACTGTTTGACACAACGTATGAGTTAATGAGATGCTGAAAACTCTCAGTCTCGTAGAGGGGCTGGATTCTTCTGGTTATTTTATGCTGACTGAGTTGCGCTCGTGTTGCATCATATGTTTTCAAGTTTCATCTCTCAGTGTGCCTAACAAGAGATCAGCAAATGAGAACTTGGCAGTTGGGCTGAAATTAATCCCCATGATGAAACTGATTCTTCTGCACCAGTCAACTATCAAAACTGTATTTACTGTGCTACTGCAGTCCGCCAGACTGTATCCCAGCTGCTGATATGTTTTTGTTTACGTCTGAAGCTTTGCCTCAGAAAGATGGACATATGCATTCATGTCAATAAGATGTGTCGATTCAAACCCCCCCCCACAGAGAGGTCAAATTGGGTTCAGCTATGCAACAGTACCAGAGGATCTGGTGGGTGCTCAAAGCAACGTACGGAATCTGCTTCAAATTCTCTCGACGCCAGTAACAGATGAAAGGACATTAAGGTTGGAAGCTACTTAGTCAAAATGCATGACTACTATTGAAGTTGCAAAACCTGGATCTCTCTCTTTTTTAGCACGATTACCCTTAAAGAAGACTTTGTTAGGACAGTCTGTTCGGGCATCTAAGTAAAGCTGATCGGCTTTTAGCAACATTATCTTTTTCAGTTTCCTTTTTCAAGCTCCTTTCTTCAGTGTTAGCATCAAAATGTACCCTCCGGTTACATTAAACAGGTCAGGGAAGGGGCAATAAAGTTGTTTTAGGTAAAGCTAGCTGAAGTTCTGTGAGAGCAGTGGCTCTTAGCTGCTTTTTAGTTCCTGTCTGTGGTATGGTTATTGCTATTTGATGAGAAATTTTAGAAAGTAAGATCTTGATCTAGTTTGGACCAAATTTGTAGTAGTTGTGTATTGGTTGTGTAGTGCAGTTATATCTTTCCACTTTCATATCCAGCAAGCTGCCTTTTGTACTTTTTGCTTCTTTATTGTAATAAATAACAAAAACCACAGAAGATTGGGGGTTTTAAGTTGCCTCTTAAAGGCATTGCTCTGCAACAGCATGGCCCCCTCATCACCTGCACAGTGGGCCGTGTGGCTGAGACTTCCAACTGTCAGCAGTGGTGCACTGCAAATAGCAAGATACCACTGCCCCCTTCAACTTCAAGGCATTCACACGATGACTCATTTCTCTTCTGCAGTCAACCACTGCCAGTTTTTACTGTCATGTGGGCTTCTGTGACCTGCTAACTGCATTGTGGTGAGACTGTCGACCTTAGATTTAAGAGCAGCAGGAATGCTATTGAGAGACACACGACTCAGTGCGTAAAAAGACATGTGGGTGATAAAATGTTACTGTTTGAGAATGACATACAATTATAGCCATCACCTGTAATGTGTGATTGTGGATTTTTAAGCACTCCCAGCTGAAAAATAGAGAGCCAACAAGAGCAGCCTGTCTTTCCTTAGTACATACGATGCGTCTGATATTGTACACCTATATATAATGTGAATATATTGGAGGCATTGTGTTTGAAGTGAATAAATGAATATACACAAAATACCTTTTTGTCTCTTAAACTCATACACACTTAATTACACACATTCAAAATATGACTACGTGTTTCCTCTAAGAAACAAACTGATCAAAGCCGATTTAAAATGTCTGAAAAAAGATTTTGTTGCTGTTTTCTATTGGGAAACATCGTTATAACACACACTCGCCGAAATGATATTGCCAATAAGCAGCTACTTGCTTTCTCTGTCTTTTTCCCTTGCCTTGCTGGCACTTAGGCACAAAGGTATTTACTTTAGTTTAATCTTCTTGAGCTTTCTACAACCAGGCAACACGTCCACATAAATTCCTACATGGACAAATACACAAAGAAGCAAAACCCTGTCGCCTTGTTCTCTGCGAAGGTAGATTATCTGTGAATGCACGGAGAAATTTCTCGGGGGATGCTTTGGCGCCGAGTAATAAAACTCGGAGAGTGTTGCCTTTGCCAAGCTGAGACATCTGGTCACCTTATCACAGATAAGTGGGGGTTAGTCCTGGCATCTGCTAGAATTAATCCATTTTGCAAACACAGTTATCCTAATCTCCTAAATATGTCATTCCACAACTGTACAAAGCAGTAGGTATAATTTTCACCTTTCTGTCTTCAATGTGCATAAGATTGATCGAGGCGCACTTCACTGCACCGTGTCATGAAATGCGACCAGTAGCACAGCATCGAAGTAGAAGACGAAAAAGGTTTGAAATCGGTGTCACAACCCGCACCTGGCCAACTATTTGCTGGTGCCCAGTCTGGTCTACAGCTAGCCACCTAACATCCCTGCATGAATATTCATGTGGGCGGATTTCTCTTTTGTTGCCTGCCTAGTCAGCAGTCACAGAACACATGGTGAGTGTTGGCAGCACCCGGCCTAGGTAGAGGGGCCGCGGACGGAGGCAGTGGCAGGAACCAGGACCTGTGAGGCTGACTGACATTTCCATCTGTGGCGAGGCCTGGTAATTATCGGGGAGAGGAGCGCCCGCAGCAGCGCGCCATCTGCTAGGGGAGATGGCTCAATGAGGTATGAGCACGAGCGGCACTCCGTCGGGCCACTGCCTGCCTCTGACATGAGGGCTCGCATCTGCTACCGAGGAGCCGGGCTGCCCAACACAGCCTGCCTGCCTGGCCGAGAGAGGGGGCTGACAGGAGGGAGGAGAGCAGCCAAGAGCCCCCCTGACCCCCTCCACCCCCACCACCACCCACCGCCATCACTACCACCACTGTCCTGCCAAAGGCACACTTGACAAACAGCAGAGCCCACTCACAAGTTTCCATACAGATCTCATCATGTTGTCGGTTGGTTGTAAAGGATGCTTCATAGTTCCAGTTCTTGCTGAGGAATCCATCATGGTTATGTCAGTGTCAATGAGTGTTGGAACAGGCAGACAGTATGAGGTGAGACTGAACAAATGTATTATACATGTGCATTTGATGGCTGCGCTCAGTTGAAATATTCTCCACTGGTCTGCTTGTTACCAGAATTTGCTTCTGACTCATTTATGAAGCACAGCTCTCTGAGACTAGTTGGTTGTGGGAGCTCGGCACTATATCACACAGCCTCCTCACACACCTGGCAGGTGTGTGTTTGCGTGTGCGTACCTCAGCATGTGTGTGTGTGTGTGTGTGTGTGTTACCCTCATCTCGTCAATGTAGCTCTCATTTTGCGCTCAGCATGGTTAGTCCAACTGTGGTTCTGTTATTACACTCTGCCCACAGACATAGGCACACACTTTTCAGAGCCACACAATAACATCCCATTAACAATGAGCACAGAGCGCAGGCCCTCTGCTCACAAAGCAGTCAAGATGGCTAACTGCTGAAAAAGACAGCTGTGTGCTTTATTGTGTGTTTGTGAGGTGTGAAAGCAAGGGAGTTTCTGTTGTTTGCTCTATTCTTGTTTTGCTTAAATGCGACCTTAGTCATATTTTCAGGAGATTTCAAAGAGACAGATTTGCAATTACATTTGCAAGTTAAGGGAGCAGTCACATCAGTGTTAAAACAGATGCATTTTTGGCCAATCTCAGGTAGATTTGGATGTTAAATCTGTAGAATGTTTACTGCTGTCCAGAATGGAGGAATCTATCTCACACAGTATTAGCTGTGTCGCGTTATCTTTCCTGCTCTGCAGAATGAGCAACAAGACCAATAAATATTTTCCTTTAATGTTCATTTTGCCACAGATAAAGCTCGTCACAATGGACAGCAGTAGCTGTGCAACCCACAAGTATTCACTTCATTGCATGAAATGATTTGTTTTGTAGAACCAAGTGTCACCGGTGACTTGCTCTCATCAAACAAAGGCAACACACAATAGTGATAGCAGACTGGTGCCGGACGTTAACACTAAATGAGGCAATGCAGAGTAAGAAGTGTGCCTTTCTGTAGTTTCTCTAGGTCGCTAATTTTAATTTTATCTCCACTTTTTTTTTTTAGTTCTTTTACATCTGTCACATCCCTGACAAGTTGTTGTGGAAGTTGTTTTTTTACCTCTGTGGATCTGTGTTTTCATACTGCCCTTGTGGCTCCTACATCACTTAATCACTTGAGATTTTCTCTAAATGAAAGAAAGAGCAAATGAGGCAAGAGGGATAGAGAGAGGTAGAGGAGTGACAGATTGCGAGTGAGAGAGAGAGAGAGAGAGAGAGAGAGAGGAAGGCAGGGGAAGAGAGTGAGCAAGAGAGAGAGAGAGTGAAGCGCATCTCTTCATCGCAGGATTTTATCTGACTGTTTGGACAGATTGGTAGAATTCAAAATGCAGCAGGGGCCTGTGATGTGGCAATAAAGCGTTTGCCTTTGATCCCGCCTCACAATTTTTTTTTCCCCTGCACATGTGCACGTCAAAATCAATTAGATCAACTCTGAGGAGGCGAGGCAGCTGCGCATCCGCACAACAAACCTTTGCATCACCTTAGTTTACCAATGATCTGGTTATTATTCTCATTGTCAACTTATTGAAACAAACTCTGGCACTGCCATCACCTGCATGCACAACAAACTTCAAGGTGTGTAAAAGATGAAATAGTACACAAATAGAATATCCATCTTAACAGACAGAAACACATGCTTACATCCCAGCCGCAGCTGTCAATTACCTACAAAAAAAACCCCTCTTTGATAAGGAAAATTTGAATTTCCCCCCTCCCTGCACTTGGAGTGGCTTTTTCAGATGTCGTAGCACTTATGAGAAATTTGTGACAGCATCAACAGCGCCTATTCCCCATTCAGCAGCATTAACTCTGTGCCATGTGTCTAACAAACGGAGGCCATTCTGGAGCCCTTAATGACAAGGCTGCTCCGCTCCTCTCCTCTCCCCCTCGCTCTTTTCAAATTGCTCTCTAAATGAAGTACAGCTGTGTGGACCAGGTGCTGCCATCCCCCTTTCAGAAAGAACAGGAAATTATGAAATCCCCAAATCCTTCACAAATGGCGGGCAGGAGGGAAGGTTGGAGAACGTCAGGCTCGGCTTGCCTGGTCTGTAGCTACATGTCTCTTGTCGGTGGATGATCTTTCATTTGCGCTCATCGTCAAGCTCTCTCCATCCACCGCTCCGACCCAGAACCTATCACTTAAGAGTGCCGTGGCATACAAGGGATGCGCTGATAGGTTCATTCAGTCACAGCCTCGTTTTGGTATAATTTGTAGAAACATGTATTGATACTGGTGGGTGCATCTTATCCATGCAGACTTCGGGGAGCAGCAGTAAATATGTGCAAAATGCCTGATGTTAGGTAGGCTGCAATTACTGAAAATATTTCTTTTACATGTGTGGTCTGGGGGCTCCTCCTGACTGAAGATTTAACATTTTTATCAATTCGATAATCTGTGGTAAAAGGTTTTATGAGTAGGCTGAATAAATTAAAAACTACATCATCCTTGCTCTTCCTCCTAAATCAAGGTTTCACTTCAAACCTGCAGTAGCAAACAGAGAATCCAGCTAATATTCAGAGCTCTGTGTTTGTTCCCTGTGTTCGAGACAACAGAAAGAGCACAACTGCTGAAGTAGGCCTCCTGCTCAGGAGACTGTCAATGTGCAGCTGTCAATGTCTCCATAAAGCCCCATATCCATAATAGACAAAGCACTCATCAAGCCTCAGCTTCATCTGGCCTCCCAGATGCCCCATCACCAGGGGCAAATCCCATCCAGGACTCAGCGCCGCACCATGCAGCCAGATGTGAGCTGGCAACATGGCCGTGGGGTCAACACATGGCAAAGGTAGACCCAATAAATGAATTATACTCTGATTATCATAAATGTGGCATCTGAGCACAGCGCTTGTGTTATTGTTGTTTGGAAGGGAAATGCTGGGACACACTGTATAAGCTGCACTGCTCCCTCTTAAACACACACACACATACATACACTGATTCATGTTTTATCCTGTTAATGTGAAATGCAACATATAGGGCTCAGTCGTGTGTGTATGTGTGTGTGTTTTTTTTCTTATTAATTTACATGTTACTCAAACTTTGTGCAGAAATTAAAAAAAAAAATACAGGGGGTAACATGATAGAGCCAAAACATATTTAGGATTCTCAGAATGATTCCATGCCATATGCCCTGTATTTGTACATAATTCCACAATGTTCTAGGTCGCTCCCCCAAACATATTCTGTTTCGTCACATGCCAAAAAGACCTTTTTCCCCCTCATCCCTCCCTTCTTCAGTTCGACACGTTTGCATGTGGTATCTGGCTGCCCTGGCTCCCTGTCTTCCCCTTTAAAATGCCATGCCAACTTCAGAGGACCCAGGTGTATGGGTCCGTTATCAATTCCACTAACAAGCGTGCTTACTGGGATCACAGGACGCGTTGTGGCTTGCTTTAAAGTCCCCGTCTGTAGCCAAGGCTGACCTGAATTTGAGACATGCGGCCCCCTGCTGATAGCAGCCAACCTCTGATGGGCAGTCCCTCTCCCAGACTTGGCCAGCACTCCGCCTGGGAAGGAGGAGGGGAGAGAAGAAGAACTCTTTGAAATGCTGGAGTTCCATGAAGAATTGAGAAGCAGGACGGAATCAAAGGCTTCTGATATAGGAAAGGAGAAAAAAAAAATATAGAATCGAGACTCTGTGATGAGGAAAAAAGGGAAGATCGAAAAAAAAGCCCCCCATACACACAGTGGATCACATATACTCTGCGAACAAAGGACATATCTGAAGTTGCATAGAAAACTTCTGTATCTCTTTGCTACAGAGGCCTTCGCATGAAACTTACGGTTAAAAGGAAAATGATGTCTCCGCAGCTCTATAAAGCACAGTGACATCTAACCCTGCAGTACACGCGGGGGTTACACACACACTGTTAACATCAAAGTGCTAACTTTTACTTCAGATATTGCACAGTATGTCTTATAGAAACATGTTCTGCATTGAAGATGATGGTCACAATGCCTTTTTTTGCTCAGAATATTATTTTTTAAAGATTTTTATGTACGATAAGAACAGTCACGTGTGTGCTTAGAATTTATGTATTTTTGTGTGCATGCATGCATTACCTATTTTGCCCAACATGCTGCAATATGAACATTATTAAACAGGTCGGTCCATGGTATAAAGAAAATGGGTGCATGTGTCTCTAACTCAGCTCTTGCTGCTGCTTGTGTTGGTGGCGATGGTGGCAGCTGAAGGCCATTATGTCCAGGTGGCCTAGAGGATTCAGGGGCTTTACTGAGAGCTATACAAGCCATACACACACACACATGCACACACACACACACACACACACACAAGCACACACACACATGCACAGAAAGCTTCACAGCTGCTAGGGCTCGCTGCATGTCAATTAGGACGGCAGCGGATGTACAGGGACACATGGACATTCACACAGCACATGTATAATGCATGACAGGTTGGATGGACTGCATTGATGTCTACCTCTAGATTGGATCCAGCAGTAGTGGTGTATTAAAAAATATATTTCAGACAGGATCACACACCTGAGGTGCTCACTGGCAGGTGGATTTGATGTCAGTTGGCTTGTGATGGGTGAGCACTATATGTGTGTATGTGTGTGTGTGTGCGTGAGTGTGCCTGTATTTTCTCTTCTGCTGCTCACAAACTACAAAAAAATAGGTAAAGGAGTGCATTGCTAAGGGAGGCTTCTTGAAAAAAGAGGAAGTGAAATTGCTGTGACAGCCATTAATTCCCCAGAATCTACGCTCATTTCCATTCTCACCTGAACCATAACAGATTTCATGGTTTAATGTTCAGTCTGCAGCAGAAAACGGAGTGATAAAACCTCTTTTCAAAGCAGAGAAATCATTTTCATACTTGGTATGTTTTGTCAAACAGTAAACTCAAACTCCCACCAGTGTCAACAGATTCCATATAAAAAAAAAAATCTATTTTTTAACATCATGAAGACAATAACAGTAATAAATATTTTATCCTTCTATTATATATTTGCATACTAACTTTTGTTAGTATTTTTGTTCAAATATATTTTGACATTTTGCCCCTTCACAAAAAAAAAAAAAAAAAAAATCCTTTTAAGGTCAAAGCAACTCAGAACTTATGTGCAGAAGCCAGCACATTATGCTGATTACTCTTATGAAAATTGCATGTAGTGGGGTGAGGGGTCACCAGAGCTTAATTCCGTTTTCATGTTTTGTTTCACACTAGCCAAGCTGTGGGTGTCTGTGTGTGAGGCACTGTTTGCTATCGGCCTTGACAGCGCGCTGTGTAATTGGCTCACTAAGGTGATTCAGTAATCGCCTGAGTGACACCTTCCCTGGCAAATTTTGACACTGGAGGTGGATGAGGATGCGGTGGGCTTTAAGTGCCAAGGGAGCTAACCTTGTAGGACAACCAAATTTACGAAAGGGAAATATTGAGGAGACCCACTTTATTCAGTGTATTTGCATCATATCAAGAAAACATACGTTAAATGGAACTTTATTTTGAAACAATCTTTTTTTTCTTAACTGTGTTTGAAATCTATTTTTCTAAATCTGTTTTATTCCCTTTTTTATTCACCTCCTCATCATCTACTTTGTGCTCCCTTCTTATTTCTTCTTATTTTGCCTCAGTCTTTACTTACTTCCCTGGATCATTGCTGCTGCTGTCCTTCTCCTCTTCTTCCCATCATCATCATCATCATCATCATCATCATCCCTCTTCACATCTTCATCTCCTCCTCCTCCTCCTCCTCCTCCCATTCCCCCCTCATCCATCTCCTTAACGTCTCTTCTCTCTTTCTTCCGCCTCCTCCACTTCCTTCTCCTCCCTTTTGCTCCCGGCGTAGCTCATGGAGAGGAGGAGCAGCCAGCGCTGTTCTGTTCCTCAGGACTGTCCTCCTCGTGCAGAACACAGATGGTTATTATGGAGCTGCACATAAATTGATTATGTTGGAAATTAACTGTTGCTGTCAAAGGCAGCCGCCAACCTGTCCCAGTGTGTCCCTGTGCCCGCTGATGCATAGGATCCAGCTGATGGACCAGATGTTTGCACAGTGCGCCGCTCCTTTTAAGGTCAGCACAAAAGTGGTATGGGGGCTCTCTGATCTCCGTCTCTTTGTACTTTCAGCCTGTGCCCTCTTGCCTCCTGACACTTTCAGGGAGCAAAATTGCAGGGTTTTGACTGTGGATTGGATGATTGTTGCAATTTGTGTTGAGTCTGACGTGTTTGACTTCATACCAAAATTAATTTTATTTCACTTAATTTTACTGGTAATATGTTTCCCCTCCTAACCCCTTCTTGTTTTCTTTTTTGTCCAAGTATGTCCGTGCAAAATTTGTCTGAGGCCTTTCAATAATGGAGGCCTCTGCTAAGAAACATTTAATCTATAGAAGGTTGAAGAAGACCTTAAGTCTGTGCCAAAAGACCATGTAGTCTCTTCAACAAATCCAGCGTGCCAAGACTCTCCAAGCGTGTGTCCCTAAGTAGGACCGTCTTCCAGCAGCTCATTACAGGTTGGTCTGGATAAGCGTGATGGGTGACTCCTGGCTGTGGCCTCGAGGGACAGGTAGCACAATGCCAAACTCAGCAGAAAGTCACGTCTTAGGAGTGTTCCTACATTGTTTTCCAGGCCTGACCTTGATTTCAGGCCCACTCCTGCATGTTTCCGTATGCATGACAGAGTACGGAGGGCTGCCAAATTCAGAGCAAAACAGGGAAGACACACACACACACACACACACACACACACATGCATCTACACACACACACTGAAACACAGACAGGAGTAAACACACACAGACGTGGGCCTAATCCCATTCAGAAGGTTAACTTGCATAGAAATGGGAGCTGAGTAAGTCGCTTCAAATCATTTGAAACAGAAACAAAATATGTAGTTATCTTTGTGAACAATCACCAAAACTTTCATGCAAAACATGCAACATATTAGGCCTTTTCCTTTTATGCCCGTCTCTCTGCTTTTATGAGAACATTTGTTTTTCCTTGGTATTTTAGATCCTTTCTCTCCTCATGAGGCACAAGTCATCCACACTTTCACTCAGCCCTCTTTTTACCTCGGGCCTTGGCTTTAAAGGTTTGTTGTGGTTGTTTTGGTGATGGGGGATTGACCCGCCCAGCTTCATCATAGCCCCGTCAGCCAGTATGTCTCTTGGTTGTTCTGTAATGGGCCTTTGTGGCATCCATAACAACCCATGCAGGAAACACACATCACCCTGTTGGGCAATTTCATTGTTTGCCTGTTTTCATCTCTCATGGCAAGGATGAGAGTTTTGAAATTTAGACTTTTTTTTTGTTGTAAAACGTAAAATTATGGTTCTGTTTTTATATTCGTGAAAGTAAAATATCTCCTCTGATTCACTGTCACCCTGATGTGAGTGTTGATACATCTACAGTTCAAAAGTCTCTTGAAGCATTTAAATCAGCACCACTCAGAAGACAAAGATCACTTTATGAATCTTGTTGATGACAACTTGCGTATGCTTTTAGCAGCTTTTAGGCAGAATGAAGCTTTGCTGGTCAATGAACTGATGGAATCCTTTCTTAGGCCAGAGAGGCATAGTGACATGAATATGAATGTCAGCAGGTGATAAACAGAGTGGATTTCTGGGACGTGTGACTGTTTGTGACACATACCCCTCACACCCCAGATGTAAGCGAGCTGGGGAGGCTGCCACTCAATTTGACGACATCTGAGCAGCTAGCTGCAGTAATTGGCTATAACAGCCTCACTGTATGGCAATGAGAACTTAAAAAATACAAAAATTATATATAGAGTACAGATAGACACTTACTGTATATTAAGTTTCTCCAAATGCCGTGCAAGGGATGTTTATCGGAATAGAAACATCAGACAAATATACGCTTAAATTGAATAAATATTACTCTGATTTAGTTTAATTACATTACAGATACTTGAATTTAAATCTTCTGCATAACTTTTGGATCTCGGAGGAGGGGCAATTTCAGCAAAAAAGGAGAGGACTCAAGCACTCTTTCAAAAAGCAACATACTATTAAGAAATCTTGACTTTAATCAGACGGAAATAGGGGCAGAATCTGACACAGGCCAATTTGGGCTCATGAACTCTCTGGAAAATCACTTTTTGTTAATGGCCTATTACAATGCATGTCCCACAATATACATTTAACATATAATACTATCACACAAGTCATCTCTGTACTGTAAATATTGCAAAACAGTCAGTATAATTCCAACAAAGTCATCTGTCCTGAATGTTGCATAATGAAAAAAATATACTGTACATCACTTTAATCTATGAGCTTAAGTGTCACAGCTTCATTCATGTATAAGAGAGCTATTGGCTACAACACTGAAAATGTATTGATGGATCAAATCTAGAACAAATCGGTAATAAAAATGGATTTATGGTAGTAGAGCTGATTAAAATGGGGATCCTCAGAGACCATTTATAACCATTATACAAAACCCAAATATGTACTAGCAACTTAAAGTATTTGTGAGTCAAAGATTGCAAAGAAAAATGGTCAAAGTAAGTCATAGTGGGTCCAAATGCCATAGATGTCTCTACAACAGCCTTTCCCTACTATTCTACTAGCCTTACCTCACCTACTACTTCTGAAAGTGTCAAAGAGAAGTGCCATACTTAGTGTCATGCATTGCACATTATCATTTCTTAAAGACATATCAGAAGAACTCCAAAAATGACATCTGGTCCAAAAGTTGCCATGGAGCAAATAGTACTAAAACGGTGTGAATAAGTAGCTGGCTTTGATTTAGCTATTTAAAAAAATAAATTTCCTTTCATTTCATTCATTTTAAATGTCGTACTTGCTTTTGTACCACATAGTGTCTCCATACCACCAGTCATACTGACTTTTTGTTATTCTGTTTTCTCATGTTGATCTAGCACATTAAGGATGGCAGAGGATGTGCTACATTTCCTCCGAGGAGAACCCATTGCGTATTTTTATGCTTTTCAAATGTCTAAAAAAGTTTATCTTCTTTTACAACATATTTGTGTATAATGTCTTTCAACAGCCAGACAGAATAAAAAAAGAACACAAATAAGGGAAAGAAAACAAATTCAGGATTTCAGAGCAACCTGTGTTCATTGTTGCACAACTTAGATTATGAGAAAAAAAAGACTGGAGGATTTCTGGTGATTTACACACTTCTGTGTGTGAAAAAGGTAGGAATCTCCTTTTCTTCTCGTTTCTATCAGGCTGGAACACCTTGGGCTGATAGGAGCTCAGAGGTAGCTGTAAGCTTAAGTGAAATTTTCCATGTTAAAGTAGGCGTGCATGTATGCGTGTGCATGTTCCTGTACACATTAGTGCGGGTGCATGTGCGTATGTTCATGTATTGTATGTCTGTGTTGGTGTGAGTATGTTAGTGGTGGGAGATATTTTCCAATCACCGCTCTGCCGGTTCCTCATTGTTCTGGGAAGCTGTTTGCCACTCTGCACGATTAACAGTATTATCTGTGCCTAGCCCAGTCGGCCAGCCAGTCCTTGGGCCATTGTGTTCCCGTCAGGGGTGAGTGCTCTCAACGCTGCGTGTCACGCCTGCCCCCCCGACAGTAGGGACAGGCTTGGCTAGGCCCAGGTGGGACGTGCTGGCATTTGGGCACTGTCCGCTGCAGGAGGGAAGGGGTAGATGGGAGGGAGGTATGAAGGGGGGGAAGTGGCCTCCACAGCAGGTAAGAGGCAGAGAACTGGTCCCTCTGCCCAGCCAGAATTCCAGGTTGGGGATGAGGGGGGGGTTGAGGGGGGTTGAGGGGGTGAGAAAGAGAGGCCTCAAGGGGCCACCTTTGTGTACCCTGAGCATCAAGCTCCATCTGGTTACTCTGCACAGAGGACAGTGCTTATGACAAGCCTGCATTTAGAGTCACCCTATGGTTTTTGATCTTGTCTGCCCAATTCTTCCTATTATTCTTAGAATATGTAATATTTCCACTTGAAAATTGTTCAAAAAAGACAATATATACATCTATACTTTTTTGAGTTGTGTACAAATGTGGACAGTGCTCAAACCATCAGTAACTTTAATCAGGGAAACTGTAAGTTTAATTTTGTTCGTTGTCACGAACTTTGGGGGTAACAACAGTCAGAAAGTGAGGGAGGAAGTCTTCAAACTCGACTAAGTGCAACATAAATCACAAAGCTTTAATTCATTACCCTATCCATGAACAATTCTGTCTGAGTTAGTCAGAAAGATTTTCATTGGCAATGGAGGCTGTGAAGTAAATAAATCCTGTGATCCCACGTTATTGGACGAGTCGCATCAAGTTTATTCTTGCCGAGGTATTTAGAATTTGCACCAGTACAGCACCCCTAGTTTAATAATTCTCAAAATTCTCAATGTAGGTTTTATAATTATGGACAGTCAACTCAAAGACGTGACGGTAGCAGAATAACAATATGAAGAAACAGAGCTGCATAACATTCAACCACTGCTTGTTTTCATGTTAGCCTGTAATTTAATGAAAAATAATGTTGTGCAGTAAACTCCTGTGAAAAGTAACCAAAAGCCAAATAAAATAAAATGTTACTGATCTGATTTTTTAGGCAATCGTGCAAAATTATAGTACAGTGACTGATAAATAATCAAGATGCAAACAATTAAATACAGCTGTTTAACAATTTTTTTGTCTTTTTCGATTCGCTGATGTCGTCTCCTCTAATGTAAATGTCATATTAGCATACCATTGACAACCTGGACCACACTCCGTCTCAGTCCCTCTTTCTCTGTCTTCCTCTCTGCCTCCCGGCCTCTCTCTCCGCTGACCCCTCTGCCCCCTCCTTTGATGAACTCATGAATTCATTGCCCTGGTTCTCAGGCCCTTCTCTTCCTCTCCTGCTCTTTACCCCTCTTCCCTATGCTGTATAATTGACTCAGCTGCAGCCTTTGTGATATAATAGCTAGTTTACCTGGCAGAATGACATTTCACAGGCTCTGAGCCACCATAAAGCTAATTGTTCTAGAGTGAGAGTGAGAGAGTGGTGTGTATGTGTGTGCAGCTGATGATAAGAGGAGAGTGGTTGCTCCATTTGTGCTGTATAGGCCAACGGAGGGTTAGAAGTGACATTTATCTCCAAACTGAGCTTCAGACCCAGCCATGGCCTGATGTACTCTCTCTGTCTCCCCCTTCTACACTTTCTCACTCAAATTTTGTCTATTTTACATTCTTTAGACTTTTTGTAGTTTTATTCCTTTTTATTAACTGTTTTTTTTTTGTGTGTGTGTGTGTGTGTGTGTGTGTGCGTGCGTGCGTGCGTGTGTGTGTGTGTGTATGTATGTGTGTGTAAGTAGTCAGTACAAACCTAGACCTCAACCAGCCACCCTGCACAAGGAAGATAGGGTCTGTAATTAGGCCCAGTGGCTTTACTTCTCCTTTCAGTATTCGGTGTGATGTAGAAGGGAAAGCATAAATATACATGTATATGGGAAGGAAAGGCAGGTGGTTCCTCAGCAGTGTAATTCTAATGTGTTGCTTGTGGTTGCTCAGCGTTGTTTGACCTGTCCATCTGTCTTCTTTAAGCTGAATATATGGTACGAGTCCATTTGTTCTAAACAAATGTCAGCTACCAAACGAGGCTCTGCTGTTTTACTGAAATATAGTACACAGCACAGTTCACAGCACAGATGAAATGAAGTCCTCCGTCATCTTTGATATTTAATTTAAATGTCTAACATAGGTGTTGTTGAGGGTAAATATGACTTAGAAATGAGACTGAAAAACACATCAAGTATCATACAATTTATGTATGTAAAGATTGTTTTTGAGGGACAAGAATAAGTATATAGGCTCACTGGTTTTAACATGAAGGAGATAAGAACCTTTGTGACCTCCAGTTTTGTTGCAATGATGTCACACATACCTCAGGTTGACTCATTATAATCACCGTCAGGTTTTTCAAAATTTAGTGTTAATAAGACAGGTAATGGCAAGAAGTTCTTCATGGCTCTGGGAACTG
The DNA here is from genome assembly GCA_029783725.1 of Acanthurus tractus. NCBI lineage: Eukaryota > Metazoa > Chordata > Actinopteri > Acanthuriformes > Acanthuridae > Acanthurus > Acanthurus tractus. The sequence goes on along the minus strand of JAQNCA010000007.1, from coordinate 11,609,647 downwards.
CTAACACCAGCATTCCACCACAACAACTGGGGGAAAAAAAATCATGTTCGTTTCAAATCAATGACAATATCCCATGAAGGTCGTTACTTCAGTTTCAGTGTGACAACCAGAAATCCAATAATTGAGTCTTGATTGGTGTTTGATGAGTGTTTTAGTCTTTAAATATCATTAGTGTCCCTCTCTTGTCTTTCAATCGTTGTATTGGACATTTGTACGATATTTTGTGACTTGTAATGTAATAACTCTTCTGTGGTGCCAACTTAGGTAAATGTCCTGGATGATAATAATAAGATTCTTGCTGTGTTTCATTTGTGAAATAGAACAGTAATATAATAATACGGTAATACTGGGTCATGTCAGGTACAGCAATTGAGATGTAGCAGACTGCCCATCATTCCGCTGAATCAGACTCTTTATATAGAGTCTGAAAACACTCACGGAGAGTGGAGATCTGCCACTGACATGCTTTGTATCGATTCTGTCTGTCTGACGTTCAGATAGCCCTGTCTAGAGTTTCAGCAGAGAGGGAGAACGAGATGGGGGGGGACAAATATAGAGAGAGAAGAGAACGCTCCCAGAGGAAGAGCAGCTGCTCAGCAGTTCAAGAAGATACATTTCATAATAAGAACATATTGCTATTGATTCCAAGTTTTGAATGGAAGCATTTATTTGATTGAACAGTCATTATATCGTGGCCCTTAACAACCCTAATGTGATCAGACTAAAAGCACGGTAATGTTTTCTACCCAGGCAAGGATTTTTCGAATGCGCATGTTGAAAATACAAGGAGTACTTGGACATTTTAGGATATAAACTTCCTTCATCAGAGTTTGATGAGAAGACAGAATGATGCATTAGAGCAGGAAGTGGTTAGCAAAGCTTAGCGAAAAGCAGGAGAAAACAGCAAACTGAGCTTTGTATGTTGTAGTTGCAAAATATGAAGGCCAATTCCTCTAAAGCTCATTAAGGAACATGTGTTAATTTTTTGTTAATTTAATGAGGAGATTGATAACAATACGCAGAGACTTTGGGATGTTATTTCTCCTATTTGCTAAGATGTATTCCCTAACACACTACAACTTTTTTTTTTGCACTAGCTTGAATATAAACTGATATGAATTAATCTTAAAAGAAGCAACATGGTAATTCGTAGACTTTAGAGGTCCTGGTAGATGCATTTTTTAACTTTTGACTGATGCAGACTAGCTGTTTCTCCTTACTTCCAGTTTTTAAGCTAAGCCAAGCTAACCTTCTTCATACTTGAGTACACACAGACCAGAGAGGTAGTGCTCCTCTCATCTATGTCTTGGCAAGAGAACCAATAAGTGAATATCTCAAGATGTTAAACTAACCTTTTAAAGTATTTGTACCCATTTGGACTAAGTTTTCAAACTAGCAGTGCCTTTCAAATGCTGCATCTCAGATTTTGTTTTTGTGAAGGCTGATAACAAATGTGGAAAGAAATTTACAGACCAAAGCATTTAACATGAATTTGTAAAATCGAATGCTACTGAGAGGAAAATATCCACAGTGATGCCACAAATTGAATTTTAAATACCTACATTTTCAGTTTTAGTCATGTTCCAAGTAAACATCCTTTCATGTCAGTGCTCTCATATTAAATATATGGCAACACATCAATCTATCCTGGCAGGTTTTGAGGAGGCATGTCCGCCTGCCTCTGTGTTGAACAGACTGTGGGATGTCTCTGTAGCGTCACTGGGTTTCTTCTGCTCTGTTCCTGTCAAAAAACCCACAGGCCCACCCATCCAAGATGGCCTCTCTGCTTCCCACTTAGAGAAATAGATGGAGTGTTTAAGTGTTTTTGTCGAGTCAAATGGCACCAGGCAGATGACTGCATGCCATTACCATATTTTACCCTGATACAGGCTGCCATGGTGTATCATCAGCAGGTCTGTTTCCTGCCCTATGGAGCTTCCAGGAGCATATAGACAGGTGCAGCACGCCACCGTCACTCTGTGAAGCTCTGCAAAGGTTCAGATTGTTGCTTAGTTTGGCAAAGTTTTGTTTGTTGTCTGCCACAGCTTGTCACCAGCAAAGTTAGCTTCACTTCCGCCTCTCTGGTGACAGCTGAGGGGTGATGAGTGGCACTCGTCCTTCAGTCTGTCTGTCTGTCCATCCCCACCTGTCTCTCTCTGCCAGAGCTTTCGGGGGCTGCCTGCGCAAATCTGTCAGGCAGATGGGTGGCCGGCTTTTTACATGTCACTTGAGGGATGCCCAGGCAACACAATCTGCGGTCCACAATGCAGTGTGTTTGAACCTTTTGAAACCCGAATGGAGAATCGATGCAACGCCATGCATGGCCCAGATTCTCTGAAGAATCCCTCTGTATCCTGTCTGTCTGTGTCTACCTTCTGCCGGGCTTCTTTAGAAGAACTCTGCATCTTTTATTTATCCCTTGAAATAAGGCTGGACCCTGACGAGAGCATAGGCTGCACACACACAGACACACAGTCTCACACACACATATACACACTCACACACAAATGGGCCTCCTTCTGTTACTGAAAAGTCGGCAATTATGGAGAGAGAGGGGAGGGACAGTTGGGATTTGCATATGTCGTTGAGAGAAGAAACTACATCTCCCACAAGGCCCGGCGGTGGAAATGAACCAGCTGTCCATGGTTTGTAGATCAGATCCCATCCTCTTGATTACGAAATCACAGAATAATAAGGACCAAAAAAGTTGTGGGCCTCGCTGTTTGTTCCTCCTTTGTTGTTCCCTAGAACAGAAGTTATTTTGCTTCCGCTGCCTCCGAGCTGTTTGCCATGTGCCAATGTTTGGTGCACTGTGCTCCACTTGTTCTCCTTCTCACACAGAAAATCAGACGGCTCCAGCCCTGCCCCTCCAAAGCTGTCATGTGAACTCCCGCCTTTTGTTTAATTTACATTTTGAGGCACAGCCCATCAATTCCCCCTCTTCCCGCTGCCCCCTGCCAACACCACCACCCCACCACACCAACTGGCTTCATCAAAAATGCAGAGTTCAAACTAATTAGTGACATTTGGCCATTTGTGAAACTTTTTCCTCTCCAAGCTCGGCTTCTGTCAAGCATGGCCCCACAGCTCATAGAAGACTGGAATACTTTTCATCAGTATGAAAAATTAGAATGTTGTACATCACTGACAAAAAGCTATTTCTACTGCTGATCTGAATAGAGATCTGATGTTACAAAACGTGACACCACTGACTAATCAGGTGTAAATAAGGTTTTAAAAAAATGGTTGAGATGATGGATTAATTCAATTGTTGTTGATGAAATGATCATCAGAACACAACATTGACCAAATAGATGACATAATTCTGAAAGTATGAACTACTGCCTAGTTTGATCTTTGTGGTTGTGTGGTTTGGAGGTTGTGATACTTATCATGATCTCATCTCCATTAACAGCTCATGCTCCACTTTTCATAACTCAAAACACAACAGCACACTACATATGGATTTATTTAACTCCACAAACCGTAGCATCCACAAAAAGAAATACACAAAAATAACAGAATCAGTTTGGATAATTGTTTGCATGTGTGCATATGTACATTATATGGGTGCCTTTCAGTGAGAGTTTGCTTTTGTCACGAGAGACATCTGTCTCCCCTCTCAAAAACCGCTCTCAGTATGAAGGCAACATCTGTAGGGATGTAAATAAATAAATGATGTGATAAAATGATGACATGAAAGTTTAATTACACAAATAAGTATTAAGGTTCTTATAGCAGCTGTAGCAGAGGCGTAGGATCTGGGATTTGGCGGTATAACACACACAAGCCTATACAATGTGATTTGGCCAGTGCAGGGATATTTTTCCAGGGCTCGTGGTTATGTGTTTTTTTTTATAATGTTGCTTATTTTTTAACACTTATTCTCCTTCTTTTAGCTTGTTTGCGTGTGTGTTTGCATTAAAATGGTCCACTATCTCAGTCTATAAAGGAACTGTGCAAATAGAGGTGCAACTAAAGTGGATGCTATCAGTCATTTTATGCTAAGGATGGATCGCATGATTATTTTTATGTGACCAGAGTTGCCCAGAGATTAATACACATGTACAAGCATCACCTTTTGCACCACTTGACTCCTTAGTTCTTGGTTGCTTTTATTGTCTTTCAGTATTGTCTTTCGGAGTTTTTATCTTCTGCTGCTTAACTGTGTTGTTTTTTAGTTGCAAGATAAAGCCGCTCTGGGTTGTGTTTTTACTTCCACTTTGAAATCACTAGCTTAACCCCTTGAATCTGTAAAACTTTTCTGTCTGGTTAGGAAGATACCTGTTAAAATGACAGAGTTGACTTAAGTGCATCAAGTTCAAGTCTTATTTGTCATTTCATCCCCATGACACCCAACATCTGACTCAGACCCACGTGTCAGTTGTGTCTCGACAGATGTTTAATCACACAGGGGCCTAATTATCGACGCTGGCACAGCTCACCTTTGTCTCACTCACCAGAAATGATTGACATCTTGTCAAGAGGTGTGTGCAACCCATTGCCAACAGTGATGAATGGAATTGCTGTTAGCTTTGATTTGAAAGTAGCTTGTTTGTTGTGTAGATCCAGAGCTTAAAGTTTTTCTAACAAGGAAAAAAAAAAAAACATGGCTACGAGGCGCAAAGTTTCTGCCAAACTTTCTTCTGTTTCCTGACAAATCTGGGTGTGAGGGGAGCTCTTGAAAATGAGCAAACAGCAGAACTTGGTGAGGAATGGAGCAGTGCAGGTGAGCAGAGGGGAGGTAAAAAGCTGACAACGTTAATATGGAACCAAAAGGAGAGTGCAACCTGGCAGTCACTCAAATCCTGCACCTGCGCCTTTATAAAACAAGCTCTCCGGTGTGCCTCTCTGGCTCCCTCTCTCTCTTTTTGTTTCCCACATTTCTCTCTCTCTCTCTCTCTCCCTCTCTCTTTCTCCCTCCCCTCAATCTCTCTCTCCTTTTTTTTCCATGTGCTGTGGCTTGGGGCGTTGTCATTTTCGGCATGTTTTCTATACACTGTGCACTGTGTGTGTGTGTGTTAATTGTGGCCATCCTTGGGGAAGGGGAGAACGATGAGGAGGACCTGTTTGAGAGCAGCCGTGCCAGGTTCTGTGGTACGACTCAGCGTGGAGCTACAGACACCTGGTCTGCCTGAAGGGCAAGAGGAAGGTAGACTCGCTTTTTCTCCTCGTCCTCCTTCTGCCCTCCCTTCGCTTTCTATTCGACCTCTCTCTCTCTCTTCCTTTCTCTCTCTCTCTCTCTCTTTCTCTCTCACTTTCGCACTCTTTCTCTGTTTTTGCTCTCCTCAAGCTCGGAGAAAACAGCTGCTGTACAGCCTGCGCACAGGCATCCCACCTTACCAGCCCAGCCTATCCCATCAATCATGGCACACTGCTCACCACTGTGTGTGTGGATCCAAGTGCGCAAGACAGGGAGAAACTCAGAACTTTGTGGGTCAGTGACTTTGAAACAATTTGTACAGAAGACCTGAGGACAGAGTACCAGCTGATAATGTTTCATAAATTAAAACAATACATCAGTGACCATCCTCAACAACTTGTGATCAAAGTTGGCCACTCAGGAGCAGGAAGAAGTTTACCCAGAATCTGAACCCATGGGCAAGATCATTGCTATCATTTGATGAACAAGTTTGGTCAATTCTGAATTTTTTCTCACTTTTAAAATGTTTGCCATCATTTTTTATCAGTTTTGATAAAAAAAAAGATCACAGAGGTAACTGCAGAGATCTGTCAACAGGAAGTCAGACTGTGGAATAAACAAAGAGGTGATCAGGCATGTTGTAAATACACTAAGAAAATTTATTTTAAACCCAAACTCAAAAGTGAGTGCACCTGAGACGTTTGTTATAATAACAGTTTACAGAAAAAAAAAATATAGTGCTGCTGCATTCCGATGTCTCTGTGATTAAAGGAATAATTTGAAAATATGTTAACTTTCTTGCTAAATGTTGGATGAGGAGACAGATATCACTTTGCGTGCTATCCATTTATTTGCACAGATTTCACATTTTGACACAATGTTTTGATGAAAATGTAAGATTTTCTGTGAAATTACACTTTTAAAATGCTCACTTTAACACTGGACGGGTGACTGTAAGACTGGACTGTGATGTCTGTCTGTCACCACAATGTGGCTTCAATTTTTTTTTTAGTCGGTGGTGCTTTGTAGCTCTGTTGCTGCTCCTTGGCCTTTTCACTCAACTTTGACATTCACCATCAGCTTTTTGGCCATATGTGCACATGGTGGTTGAGTGATGAAAAAGTTGCTGTTTTCATATTCAAGTCTGACATATTGAGGAATGGAAAGATGCTCGTGGAGTGCTTGTGGGCAAAGACAGTGACATACGGACACAGTCTCTCTCTTTCTCTTTCTCTCTCTCTCTCTCTCTCAGATACGCACACATACGCACACAACTCTTGGTCAGCAGCACAGATGAGTTCTGGGAAAACAAGCAGCTGCAGGAGGAGGAAAGGACCATAAGGCTGGACGGCTTGCCAAATTTCATCATCTATTATGGATTGCCTGAGATGCACACTCTACTGCAACCAGGGGCATGTCTCAGATTCACATGCAATTACAAATCTGCGCGCACACACACACACACACATACACATGCACACACGCACGTCTCTAAACCTACAGATTTTCAAACACCTAAACACTTCCGAACCAGGACCTTGAAGGCTGTACTCCGGCTTCAATGTTACACTGACACACGCTCACACACGATGCATTACGGGATGCCACCTCATTCATAATAATCTCCAAAGTGAAGTTTTATTCTTAGTAAACTAGTGTTCAAGAGCGAAAGCTTGACATGGTAAAATTTACACAAAGTGTCTTAAAGTGAAACTAAATAAACTTATCAGGCAACAGCAGCACAGAATGAATACA
>JAQNCA010000007.1:11585533-11602649 GCA_029783725.1 Acanthurus tractus | reverse complement strand
ATGGTAAAATTTACACAAAGTGTCTTAAAGTGAAACTAAATAAACTTATCAGGCAACAGCAGCACAGAATGAATACACCCAGAAACATGACAGTTCGGAAAAAGAGCATTTTACACAAAGAAACAGAAAAAAAATTGCTGCAATATGTTAGGGAATCAAAGAAGTAATGATAAGGGGCCACTCAGTAAAATTAAAAAAACTGAAATACAGTACTGTTGTGACAGCAAATCAAATAATTGGGTGTATGAAACGTACAGTATGGTGGATACATAAAAGATCAGCACCCAATAGAAACAAGAGACACTCAGGAAATGTTAACAGCAGCCTGAACTTAAAATATCCTCCTCAGATGTTGCTTGTGAGCAAAGTTAAGATGTCTGATGTTTGCTGATTTTTGTTAAGATTTTTTAGTTCAAAGCTGTGGTTTCTTATGATGGCTATTTTTACTGTTCCTTACATCACAGTGCGATATAAACAGCTACTGTTCTAGTGTTTACTCCATTGTTACTCAGCTGCATAGATCCTTGACATATATATATTATTATTTATATATTTATTCCTGTCACATGACATTTAATAGAAGAAGTTTGTTTGTTAGTCCAAACCACAGACTTTTGTAGTGTAATATCCAATAATGATTACCTGCCATGTGGCATATGTTCCAAAAAAAAAAAAAAAAATCATCAAATTCACTAGATTTTTTTAATTTCCTGCCTTAGTTAGAGGTTCTTTGTTTGAGAATTGCAGAACAACAACTCACCACACAGTGTATTGAGTTCATGAGAAAAGGTGCCTAGCAGGGGAAGGCCACATGGCAGCTGGAGACGAGTCCACATGCAGTCGATTCTATGTAACAGCTGCTGTCAATCTTGCTATGTTATGTGGTTTTTGTGCTGTGTGTTGTGGCTGGTGCATTCTTGCAGTGTGTGATGAAGTCAGAGCCCAAACACCAAAAATGAACTTTTCACATTACAATACATTCTGTATTTACATATGTTTCAATGAGTCGGCTGAGAGAAGTCTACAAGCTGTTTAAAACAGACATTTCAAATGTATTTACTGTACACAGGTAAACAAAATGTATCCAGTGAACCATTCAAACTGTCTATATACTTCTCACTCTTTCGCTCAGCTGTGTGCTGCTGCCACAGTGTTCGTTTGCACTTGCTCCTGCAGCAGCTGCTGCATCTGGGTCTGTGCTGCGCTCAGCTTGTCATAGCGACTGCATGCTGTATATGTCAATCCTTAAAGCCCCCAATCACACCTCAGAATCAGCCTGTTGGCTTTGAAGCCAACAGAGTTCATTGAAAGTACTTGTGAGCTCGACAAGCTTTTTGAAGACCCTCCAGTATCAAAACTGGAAAAACAATTTCTGTAACTTTCTGAAACAATCGAAAAGTTACAATGACTTTGCAAACATGAGGCAGCGCTGTGTCTGAGTTGTCATTTGAAAGGAGTTTATTCAAACTTCTTAAATCTTGAGCTTGCTTGTTTGAAGTAACAAGGCCAGAATCTGGACACCACATATGGATCATTTTGGCTTTGTGAGAGTCTTCAGTTCAGCTCACTTGGACATTTTTGCAGTTCTTTGGTCTCACAGAGATGTCTATGGTATAAAACTTTAAAAAAAAAATCCCCAGCGAACCATACATGAGAAAGTAATGGTAGGCTTTTTAAAATTAATTTAATTTTATTTGGACTTTCCAGTGGGCGAAAGACCGAGGCAGGCACCTTCGATATGCATTAGATGCCTTGAGGTCCTCAGCAACACGATCGGCAGTCCTGTGGTTACATTTTATAGAGCAGTCTTGGCATTCTTGGTCCCATCTTCAGGAAGGGAAATGAGATAACTTGTTGTTGTGCATGTTTGTGTATCTTTTCAGAGGGAGCACTTTGGCAGGCACCATTACCGCCCAGCAGTAAATTGCCTTGTAAATTACAGTGCCGGGGTAATAAAGCCAGATTTGTATATCACCGGGAGTGGAGACTGTGTCTGTCTTGTAAATTTAATTAAACAGCAGGTGCAAAATCAGGTCATATGGCTTTGATGTGCCCCATGTGAGAATGACAACCAGACAAAGATTCTAATACGGGCAGCATTTACATATTTTTGCATGTGGCGGGCGGCTTGTGCGGAGATAGGGGGAGCCTCGCCTATCACCTTGTAGTGTATTAAATTTCGCCCAAATTAAAAAGGATTCAAATTAGCTGTCACCTTCAATTTTAATAGATCTACAACAAAATAAATGGTAAAGCACTTAAAAAAAACAGCCTTTTGCTTGTTGAGAGTGTAAATAAACTAAGCCATTATCAACACCTAGCGCCGACTGGAACGCTTTCAGACTAATTGGCTTTTATTGCCTGTCTACTGTACATTACACAACATCAGAACAAACCATTAGAACGCAATTAAAATACTTCCCAAGAACTTCAGTGAAACAAGAAGCGACATGGAGCTAAACCAGCACTCGCAGTATAGTTTATTAGGGGAGAACTATTATTTTCTGGCCTACTAGAATTGTGTTTTTAATATAGATCTCCGTCTGGCTGATGTGCACTGAAGCCAAAAATCATCCTCTTATGGCTGTACTTGACCTGTGACACTGTCAACGTGCTGTCTGGGCTCCAGAAGGCCCTCTCTTGTACGTCCGATTGAGCTCACTGCCAGAGAGCCTACGTACGTGTCAGCGGCATCAGTTGACCTGACGGCAACACCTTCGCTTGTTTCTTTTTTTGTGTGTGTTGGGAGGAAGTGGTTGATAATTACCACCTAGGATGTAGCCATCTGTGCCGCCCTTTCACGGCCTGTTAAGCTCGCTTCTCAGAAAGTTTACTGTTGACAGAGGGCACGCGAGAGGAGTGAACGCCAGAGCACGTTAAAAAGACTGCACACTCAAGCAGTATTAAAAGCAGCGCTAAGGAGCTGATTTACAGGCAGAAGGTGGAGGAGGAGGAGGAGGCAAAGGAGGAGAGGGGCGGAGGGTAAGGGGTAGGTGCAAAAATATGGAGGGAGGCTTGGGAGAAATAGTTGAGGTTGAATACACTTATTAATACGGATGAGTAGCCCTGAAAACTTGCATCCAAGTACAACGAGTTAGGATCAATACATTTAAATCAGACGGAAGTGAGTATTCGCCAAGCGGTTACATCCCAGCATGCACACTTGTTTCATCTCTGTAACTTTTCATCAAACCCGTCCATCACTCAGAACTGCCTATTGTCATCAGCCATGAGGGACACCTGTGTTTCTGCCATAAGGCAGCGGTTATCGTCAAGCTGTCGGATATCTGTCACCGTGGCAGGATCTATGTGGAAACCTTCACTGTCAAAAGCTGTCAAATTTCACTGAGTCTTTAATGAGAAAAAGCCAAGTTGAAACCACAGGCGCAGCCGTGTGTGTGAGTGTGAGTAAGAGTGAGAGCAGAGCAGGCTGAGGGAACAGGTGCATGGCTGGGAGCCGTGGTGGTGGTAGGTGCAGCAGGGGCTCTGTACAGTACGTCATCTCTGGTAGCTGACGCTTCCAGTCCCACTAACCAAACACACATCAACTGCCAGCGACTAAAAGACACGACTGACATTACATAAAGAGCAGTGGGCTGGAAATCGATCCAGCTCCGTTTCACAAACTTTGTGTTCAATCCAAAGACAAAAATCTATTTTTTTTTTTCCTGCTGTGGCCTCAGGTATTTTTATAAAATCAGTTTCTTAACTGAACAAAAAGAAAAAAAAAAAGATCACTAAAACAAACAGAACTTTTGAGTGATTCCCTGTAGTTCTCTTTACACCTGGCAATATTGCAATCAACCCGAGCCTGTTTTTTATTTGACTCCCTTGCAAACTAAATCCCCGAGGTCTTCACTGTTCTCAGGTATGTCACCGTGACAGAAAACAGAGTTTGTTACTTTCCCCTGCGGCCTTCGACAACCGTTATCCTCACCAGGCAGGCCTGCCGTCCCAACAGGCCTGTCAGGGGCCAGGTGAGGAGGCTCAGGTGAACAACCCCAGGCAAACTTCTCCCAGATAAAAATCGAGAGGAAGGAGGGAGACAGGAGAGTGAGACGGGAGGCAAGTGGAGCAGGAAAGCAGACAGGGTTGTAGAAGAAGAAGTGGGAAATGTGTTTTATGAAAGGTAACAGTGTAGCAAGAGGGTAAGACACGCAAAACTGAAGAAGAGAGATTACGAAAGATTAAACAAAACTTTTTCGACTTTTTCGAAGTTGAAATGCCAGTTTAACATGAACACGATTTGTTTTTTGGTCTCTCATTTGAACTATCTCTGGGAGGCATAATTAGAGTTTAAGTCCTGTGTGTATCTGTCTGCAGCTAATCCCACACACCACTCGCCCCATCAGCCTGATATTTTTTTATGCACGTTTATGACTGTAAGCCGAAGAACCTCCCATGGTTGACATAATTCACGAGTTTTAAAATAAGAGCTTTTTCCTTCACTGCTCTATTCTCCTCCCGACTGCTAGCAACTGCTTCAGTTTACCCTCAGACACGCCTGGTCTGCACTCAGTGTACTTCTTCTAGCTAAAGAAACAGCCATTTTAAACAGAACATTTTGGCAAATACACATTTTGCTTTCTTGCTGAAAAGTAGATAAGATCACTCTCATATTTCAACATGTAGCTTCACTCAGCAGCCAATTAGCTAAACTTATTAAAAAAAAAAAAAAAACTTAAAACAGAGAAATAGCTAGCTTGGCTCTTTAGCAAGAAAACAAATATGTTTTCAAAATGTCAGACTTTTCCTCTCATTAAAAAAAATCTTGCTTTTGCAGTTTGATGAATTCCATTGATGTTTCCTGTGTCGCTGCTAAGAGCAATTGGCCGGAAATTAACTTTTTCAAATTACAGTCTAATTGATTGTTAGAACAACATGGACAAATGCTGTACATCCTTTGTTGTCAATGTGACAGGCCGGAGCCTCTTCTTGCTGAACCACGGGAAGCTAATGAGCGCTAATAGGTGTCATAGGCTCGAGAGACAAAGAGTAGTACAACTGCATGCTGGGATAAAATAGATCAGAGGCTGGGACCCTGTCATCTTATGTCAGTCACTGGCTGACATACAATGGCCCCTGGTCACAATTAGAGTCCTGTGTACTTGTGTGTGCACATATGAGCGAATACACATGACTATTATTAACCCTTAACCCCCATTGAGAGCTTGCAGGGAGCTCTTAACTGTGTAACACAGTGAAAAATACCCTCAAATGGGCATCAGTGCTGAGCAGAACAAAAACAGTGTGGACTGTATATTATTCTGTATACTTTGGTACAACCAGCACTGGTTGACTGTTTCCTGACCTGATTGGCACAAAGGAATAAACCCTCATCTTTCCGGCCTTGCTGCTTTTAATGTTGTGGCAGCCTTAGAAAATGTGCATAAGAAGTGTTAAGAAGTGAGTTACAGGTTAGAAGTTTCAGATTTGCTAAATTCCAGTCTTTGTTACCTGATAAGATTTTCACTTCTCACAGTTAGATGTAGTAAAAGTCAGTTTGTGTATCATTATTGACAAACACAGCGTTTTTTACAGCACTCTAGTTCCCTCTTCTGGCAAACAGATTTAACCATTAACATGAAGCAAATCATAATATTACTTACAACACAACAGCTTAACAGCCTTCTGCTGTACCATAGTGCTTATAGGAATTTACTGTGCATGTGTGAGCTGAGGTTTCTTTCACTGGTGAATTGTGGTCATTGAAGGATCACAGACTAAACTAACAAGCTATGTTAAAAAAAAAAGAAAAGGCTTTTATCCAATTACATTCTTAAACTATATGTTTCATACAATGAGGCAACATTTTGGAGCCTTGAACAGGGAAAAAAATATCTCCCTAAAGTTATGAAATGAGTAGAGACGAGTGCAGGAAGCCATTAATCAACATTCATGATGAATACAACAATAGTTTGTTTAAATCCATGTGTTGTGCAGATTGCCAAAAGGTATTGCATTTTTTTTGTGTCTCAAAAAAGAGGTCAGATTTGAGAAGTTTGGAAGGGTTCATGAGCTGAATCTAAGGGGTTGTGTCAACACAGTTTAATGTTTATTTCTCCTTTTTCCGGTGATGTTTTATCCCAACAAAACAAAAAAAAGGACAGAAAGAGTCTGATAAGGAAAAATCTGTCTTGTTTGACCTGCTTGCAGTTTGCAGACATGCACCATGTGAGCAGGGGTTACAAATTGATGTTGCTTCATCTTAAGGGATCATAAGTAATAAAATTCTGGAATCACAAGACAAAACCACATCCAGACTATGTCTGCTTAGCCACTTGTCTTCAGAATATTCTACAGCTTCGAGATATTTTATGTTGCATGGACAAGACGAGCAAACATCCCACGCACAGCAGCAGAGATCAGTTTTAATATGCATTCTGTCTGTATTAAGATTTTTATATTCCCCTGCATTGATGCTATAGTATGAGGGCTTAAAGGTTAAGGGTTTGTTGGTTGGCTTGTAAGTGCAGAGCAGCAGAGGAGAGGATGCTGATGAGGAGCAGGAGGACGACTTGGCAGGAAGGTGTTGGAAGGTAAAGCTGGAGCAGAGCAGCCTGATCGGCTTGTAGCCAGCACACATGTGATAGCAGAACCTTGTGTTCTATACAGAGCAGGTGCAGAGGCCTTGTCTCCTCTCTTTTCATCCTCCCCCCTCTCAGCCACGGAGCTTGGCTCTCTGTTTGCTCTTTCTCTGAGGTTCAGCTCTTTGTCCTCCAGGTGATACACTCCTCCCCGTCTCTCCGTCCATCCCTCCATTCCTGTCCCCCGCACCCTCCTGCCTCCCCTCTCTCCCTGCATCATACTTCATTTGCTCCAGATAACACATCAGCCTCAACACTCATCCACAAACTCTGTCACCATGATGCCCACAGATGGTGACTTCCTGTGGTCCTGCCCAGTGATTGGTGGAGAGACTTCCAAACAGAGAACAGCTGGTGAGGGATGATGTATCACTGAGCGTTTGCACTTTCATTTTCAGGGTTGTCTTGTTAATGCTCCCAATCCAGCATCTGGCAGGAAATAGACACAAAAGCAGAGAGAGGGAGAGAACAACCTGTTCTTTGGCAGACCTTAACAAAAGGCTGACACATGTCTGATGAACAGACAGGGCTGCAATAGAACAGACAGAGCTGCCGCGAATATGAAGGAAAGATGCTTGACACAGGCAGAACAAAGACAAGATAGAGGATGTGAACATTTTCCACTGTAGGTCAGTCTTTGGAGAATAACATGATAATACTCCTCCTTCGGATCTTCAAAGAACAGTATCAAAAAAGTGTTTGTATGACTCAACCTTTTGATTTACCTAGGTAGGAAGGTAAGAAAACTAAAAAATGATAAATTATCACATACTCTTGTGGCATGACATTATTAGTTTTTCATTTTTAATATTGTTGTAGTGCATTGTCAGTTTATTTTGTTTATTGAATTTCATTACCCCCTGTTTTACTGACTGTGTCTTTCTATTTCACTGCAGGCCGCCCTGTTATGGAAAGAACTATACACTTTCAACACCAGAGGGAGCCAATGCACAGCCAAATGGGTAACAAGACTTCCTGATGGTACCTTTCAGATATAAAATAGTAATAACTCAATATGAAAGTGCAATGAATGAAGGCAGAAATATCACAAAAAAAAAATCAACCTTTAATACCTGGTGTCACAGTGTTAGTGGGACTAGATATACTGAGATGCTGAGTCTAAATTGTACAGCACTGACTGAATATGGCGTTTTACAATGTTTGATATTTTTAGAAACCAGATCAGGTAACTTTGAGTTGTTGCCTTAATCAGAGACATTGTTCACGTCTTTAATTACATAGTTTTTGTGCAAACAGCATTTCCTGATAATAATTCACTTTCTAAAGTGATTAATTGAAATTTAACTGACTTCCCAGGCCAGGATATTATGCGAGAGATAAGAGAGAGATAAGAGATAATGCAAAAAAAAAAAGACTTGAATGCATCACCTTGTGTATTAAAAAAGGATAACAAAAAAAGTAACAGACACATGAAGCCAACCTTCTAAACTAAGGAAGGCTGACCAACATTGTGAATCATATGGCTAAACATCAAAACATATTCTCTTAAAAAAAGAAAAGGAAAAAAAAGTCCCAAAAGTAAACAACAGATGGATGAGTGTAGAGTGAAAACAGTCCAAAGATTTTTTAGAGGCTACAACATTGTAATATTTAATATGTAATCACAGAAATATCATGCAGCTTTGTCTTGACACAACAGGTAAGAAAACAGAAACTGCTGCTCGTATTCAAACTTGATCTTTATGAAACAAACATTACTCTGCTTCCTGTATAAGGGCCAAATCTAAAGGGTCGTCCACACCAAGCACAGGACAGCTACAGCCACACTGATGAACACTAACCCTCTGTAATCAGCGCTGCCAATCACATGCTGCACGCTCCGGCCGTCTCTGCTTAGGAAAATGGATTTTGAAGACCTGCTGCTGCTGTATGTTGCAAAAAAGGAACAGAAACAAAACTAGAGGAAATTCATAAAAAAAATCTTAGGAGACAAAAGGAGTCAAGAGAATCCAGCACTCTGTACTTGTCATCATTTAAAGACAAATTTTATTCATATTGTGTATTAGTCAACATCAATGATCGTCAAAGAGGACATCAGTAAAGACAAAACAAACTTCAGAGACCCCATCAGCGCAGTTTGGCAGTATGCTTAAGATAAAAGACAGTATTTTGGGTATGATTCGCAGCCTAATATTATGTTATCGATTTAAGAAGTTGTGAAGTTGACACCCTCTAAATCTGGACGGATTTGATTGGCTATCAGTGTTTCATTGCTGTTATAGTTGAGTAAGAACCATTTAAAAAAAACTTCATAGTTGTTGTTCTTGGTGTGGACGGCCCTGAACTCGGTCAAACTCTCCTATTCCAACACCTGTGCTGATGTGTCATCTGCTGAAGTGGGTATATTGGCAGAAAAAACAGTTATGCAATGTGACACTGCTGTGATTGTAATGTTTGCTGTTTGGCCCTTTTGTGTTTGTTGCATAATACAGTATCTACCTGTTCAGTGGTGCCAGCAAACATAATGTCCCTGTCAAGCAGATACCTTGAATCTCCACATTTTTCTTTCTTTTTTTTTTTCTTTTTACAAATCAATACTAATACTTGGGTTTTAGACACTTGTAAGTTTTTGAGTGTAAAGACACAAAGCTCAGAATGCTTAAAGTGTTAAAATATAACACAGCTTTTGTCCCCTTTTGTTTGTTTGTTTTGAAAATTCTCAGTTTCGGAGATGCAAGATGTCCATCAGATAGCAACATTATGTTAACACAGAGAACGGAAAAAAGAAAAAGGAAATGGCCGTGAGTTTGTCCCGCTTTAGTTAATGCCAGCTCAGAACTTTACTTGGTTTACATGGTGATATTTTTGTGTTTAAAAGAAAGTTTTGCACGATTTGAGATCCATTTATATCCTGGTCATTTCAAAGCCCTAATACATTAAACTGTGAATACCCTCAAAAAGTACAGCTGCAATCTCATAAGCATCGACTTCTCTATCCAGTTGACACTGACTTCAGCTGCTAAACTCCTCAATTAAACACAGCAGGCACCATAACCACACACACATCACAGATCATCACCAAGAGGTTAAACAACGAAACCCATATGCAGTGCAGCGATTTACATAAAGAAGCTTTAAAATATTTTTTTTTCCACTCTGTAAAAACTGTTAATACATTACAAATACATGGTCAAAATGCACATACAGTAGATAGCTCTGTTTCCTTATCCCTTCCAGGAAAAATCTGCTTGGCACGATTGTCATAAAAACAACAAAAGCTTGTGGAATTTATCTTTTTTTTTAGGGGGGAAAGCACCAAACTTCAAAGGTAGAAATTGGACTGGCTTTGATATCAAATTATCATGCTCATACAGTAGATGAGGTCAGTGAAAGCAACACAGGCTACAGGTAAGGTACTCTAAATTTAAGGCTACTAATAATAAGGGTTATCATACTAAATATCGGAGCAAAATAAATGAGGACTGAAGTGAGTTGCAGATGATTAGCTACTGTTTAGCTTAGATTAGCTACTGTTGCTAAGTATTGGTCAACGTTTTTGGTAACTGTAGCCAAAGTTCACATGAAATGCTACATAACACTGGTAAATTACACCAGAAGGGAGGAAAGAAAGCAGTAGTAAAATAGCTTATTCAAAACATTAGAATGGCTATGCATAGTAACAAAAAATGATTCGATGGACCAAACACAGATGTACATATAACCAAATCTTTTTCTTTCTATTACAAACCTAACATGAACAGTTTTTGTGAAAATGTCAACACTAAAAAAATTTGATGTTCCCCAAAAAATCTAAATTGTTTTTTTAAAAATGGCCAAATTCTGTCATGTTTTTTTTTTTTTTTTTTTTTTAAGCTAACAAACTTTAAAGCTTCATAACTAAAAAGACAAACAGCAAGAGAGATGATTAAAATAAAATGGATAGTTTCTGGATAACTTGCAGATAAAATAAAACCGTGATATGACGTGTATGGTCACATTCTGCAGCTTTCACTACATGAAACTACCCAAGACACACAGCTGATTATGACCAATCCATAGCCTTTTAATGGTAATGTACAAACTTGCATAGATAAAGTGATATATTAGAGAGCAGCTTTGTAATTATGTGCCCAAAATGGAACATTCTTTTATATTAACTCTAAAGGCTTTTCTGACGTCCCTGCCAGGAATAGCTGCTTGTTGTTGGAAGTCTAACTACCAACAAAAAAAACGACAACAAAAAATTAAAATCAACACTTGGACCACTAACATATGCAAGTTTGCAATTTGGGCCAGCAGGTATTGGTTTTCAAAAAAGTGGGAGATCTGATCCGAGTTCAGCTGTAGATTGTTTGTGATGGTTGGATGGATTGTTGATCAGTTCTCCTGCTCTGAAAGGTTTAGGAAATACAGACCCCAGGTCACACAAAAACATTGGTTTAGGACAGTTTTTTTTTTTGCTTGTTTTGTTTGTTTTATACAGTAGGACCATAACAGTGTGGCATATGGATGACATCATAGAATCATCTGAATATAAAGGGCTTCACTGACTGTCCATAATGCTTTAAAATGCTGTTGAACGTGCTTTCCCTGGGATTATTTGGATTTGACTTTTAACTCTATTTAATGCACGGGGGAAATGCCTCATTTTGGCTATTCTCAATTTAAGGCTATTTATTTCTATTTGGCTACACCACCGCCTGTGGACTGAGAATTACAGGAGTGACATCTCTTTTAGCGTAGTATTAAAATGGTTCCACAACATGTGGATACAAAGTCCTCTGATGGACTTGAAATTAATACTGAACTTAAAGGGGAGTACCACTCAACTTAGGACATTTCTGGACCTAGAATCATAAAAATCTTAAACATCTTTCAAAAACACATTCTCTTTCTCCCTCTCTCTCTGGATTTCAAAACGATGACTGAAAGAGTGTCAAAGAGAATGAATTAGAGCAATGGCAACAAAAAAAGAGACCATTTGGGTATAAAACATAAGCCAAAAATTTAACATACCTAGCCTTAACTGTCAGTTGAAAAAAGAAACTAAGTGTAATTTCAGGCTTGAGTGGCAATCCCCTTTAATAGGTGTACCTTACAGTTTGGAAAACACTCAAAAGTACAACACGTAGACACTATTCTGAGCACAGTTCTATTAAAAGCAACAGGTTATAAAACATTGACATCATCAAGAGGACGTGCTGTACATTGAGTTGAGAGTGACAACAGCCTCCCGTCTCTACCTCAGTCGAGAGCATGACATGGAAATCATGTTCTGTGTGCAAATCGAGTGAACACCAAACATGCGTGGTGTAACTCTAATGCTACGGACTGAATCTGTAGAGCTACATTGAGTGTGGTGGTGGGGGGGAAAAAAGCTTTTGTTGCATACGACAAACCGACAAAACAGAGTGATAAAGTAAAAGTTCTTTCTAAGGTGGCTCCTGCATGATATTGTCCATACAAGAGAAAAGCATTTCTTCACTTCGATATCTCCTTTATTTGTAATGACCCGCCAAAATACAACACCACAGTAACCCCTGACTGAAGACCACCTGACGTGGCCCAGACTTCCTCCACGTCCCCAAACCACCAATGTCTCACACACATTCACGGACACGGTTGTCCTTGGACAAGTCTGACTTCCTCTGACCCTTGACCCTTCACCTCTCTCTCAGGTCAAGGTGTAGGGTCGCTTTTCTACCATGCCTCTCTCATGCAGAGCGATGGATCCCGAAGCGGCCAGGGCTGGTGCAGGCTCAGCCCAAAAAATAAGAAGCGCTCAAAAGCTGGTGGGAGGAAGAGAACGTAAAGGGGTGAAAAGGGAAAGAAAAGATGGCCCATCCTTGAAGCGGCTCTCCGCTCCAGTTCTGATGGCATCGTTTAGGTTGGCAATGGGTCGTCATCCCCTTTGCTGCACTTGCACTTGCAGCAGAGGACGATGGGAGTGGCGAGGAGGAGGAAGGGTGAGGCGACCAGCAGGAGCAGGCCGAAACCAGCGAAGATCCCAACAACCTGCAGGGAGACATCCATAAAAAATTCAATATATTCATTCAATTACATCTCTCTAATATATACACTATAGGGACTGGGTGTCGTGATGTTTCACTTGACTGCTTGACAACCTCATTCTATGCAGTACAAGTATTGCACTAAAATGTGTCAGACAGTAATATGACAGACTTGATTTAGTTTTTAATGTCGCTGCTATGCAAGCTCTTGCCCGCAATACCACATGTTGGCCTTCAGATGGCACCCATTCCCTTAAAAAAACAAACCTTTTTACCTTTTCACCCTTTTGTGTTGTAGTTTTAGAAATCTGTTTACCAAGTGAATCAAACACTTAGTTTAAGGAATATTTCATTGGAATATAAAAGTATTTTTTCTCTTTCTGCAACACCCTGTTATATGGACAGATAAGCACTTTGTCCGTGTGAGAGAGTACACAAGGGTTAATTAAGTACAAGAAGTCAGGGACACACCTACGTAATCTAGTACAAGAACAGCAGTGATTCATATGTTAATCACAGAACCTGGAAAAAAAATTGACTACAAAAAAGGAAAAATTAAACCGTCCGGATTTAGTGCTTGGACAAAGGAACCAACTGGGGCATCTAACATGGTGACAGCAATGTTTGAGATGATGAACAAGATGCTGGCAATTGTCAAAGATAATCTTGACTAGTTTACACAGATGTTGATAGGCAAATGGGCATTTGTTGTTTGGTTAGAGAAACTACAAGTTCTCAGTATGTGATAGTTTGAGCAGCCATTCACATATTTTAACTAATCATTTATGTAAATAAATTAAATAAATGAATATTTTTATCTCAAAGTGAACATTAAGATTAAATAAAGAGAATGCAATGCTGTTTTCAGCTGATCTTTTCTTTTATATGACCAGGTAGTGGACTGACCACATGGGGGAGACAGACACCAACAAATTGAGAGCAACCAAATAAAATACATAACATGCAGTCACATGCAACGGCGACTTATAATGGAACAAAGCCTTTCCTAATGTTTTGAGAGAGAAAAAAAATTTTTTAGGGTGTCACTTGCAAACACGTTTCTGCCTGTTATTAAAGAACATTAAAATCCTGGTAGAGCCAGTATTACAGCCTGTGCTGCAGAGAAGAGCGAGGACAGTGTACTGAGCAGAGTTTGCTATGAATAACAGACACAGGTGATGCTTGCATGTCTGGGACATGACCTTCTTTGTAGCTGATGATATGACTTTTTTAGGGAAAACACAGCTCCAATGTCCTCAGATACAGACAGAGAGGAGAGTTTTTTGGGAGATCGGTCATCCCCAGTACATGTTGTATTTATGAGGAAGTGAGAGAGAGGCTTTTTGGTCTGTGAAGCAATGACAAGGGTGAAATGAGGAGAGAGACAAAAGCCTCTTTTACGCCTGTTCAAGGCAGGAATCGCACCTTGAAAGCTGCGAAGGCAGAATTGGAAGGATCATTGTTCTACTCCTGAGCCGGCAGTGGAGGTAGAAACAAATTGACATCTGTGTAAAAAGCTGAGCCTGCATGCTGGGGCAGAGCCTTAACCTTTTGGTAATGGGTTAAGAGGGAGATTTAAAAAAAAAAAGCTAGCTGTTAGCAGCTAGCTCAATGACTGAAAATATCTGCAAATTGGGGAGTCAATGAGGTCGTGAAGCTCCTCAAACAGAGGACGAGGTTAACAAAGATGGTTTGACTGCTTTTGCCACATTGTGCCGTTATTATTGTTCAGAAAGTGCATACTCAAATTGCACACTGGGGCATCATAGCAAACAGAGGCAGTGTAAAGAAGGGACTTGACACACACACAACAGTAAGTAAAGCGAGAGTTGACTTCCCCCAGCTAAACTGTAATCATATGACTCAGCCTGCCCCACTGGGCAACAGATGCCAGTGTGTTTGCTAATTCTGACAAAATAACAAGCATGTTGGACACAGGGACGTACCACCCCCATGAAGAGATTATTTGACTGAGGCGGGTTTTTGGACTGAAACAATAAAGCTGGACTGCGTCACAGACTTAAAACACAATGTCACGTGTATAATTTCATGTCATATCTAATCCTTTGTGTGTAATCTGACATTTCACATGTGAGAAATTACATATCATATCTAATCTTTTATATGAAACCAGTCATTTCATTCATTTGGTTATGTATCCACAAAGAGGGACCTTGGTTATGTAAACCTTTTTTATTTTTTATGTGAAAGGTGCACATAATAGGCTTAGGCAGAAACAGCGGGAGACGGACCACCAGACACTTGTCGATACACGCGGATCAAGCTGTCCTTTTGAATGTGCGCGTGTGCGAGCCAGGAAGGGAGAATGGGGCAGGGAGCACGTGTATGTCCACATGCTGCACTGTGTTTAATAGGGAGGGGATCCATAATGGAGGGGGAAAGAGAGAGAGAACAGGAGGAGGAAGATGGGTTTCTCACCTGTGTTCTGTGCCAGATAACAGACGCCCTGGAGTGGCCCAGTTTGTTTCGACATGGCCCTTTGTCATAATGGATCAGGAGAAAGTCATCCTGTCACACACACACACGCAGACAATGCAGATAAATATTAACCATTAGCAGTCTGAAAGACGCTGGCAGCTCCTCTGAGAAAATTGCTTTTTAAATGACCTGTGTGGTGCGGTCTTCTGCGCTCACACACAATTAAGATTACATAAGGCACTGTGGCTTATAAAAAACCCCCCAAAACAAACACATCCTTTTGGTCTCTTATCAAGGCCATGCTTTTGCTACAGTTTCCTGATAATGAAAGCTAATGATGTCGCACAGAGACAAAGATGTCTACACGCAAGATTATCACAGTGTGCAAACACAGTATTCAAATATTAAACTGTAGAGATTTCTAAGAGTGAGGAATAAAATGCATAATCTTTCTCTTAACAGCAGTGAATATAAAGGAATAAAGAAATGGAAAAAGAAGCTACTCACATCCAGGGACTCCAGACAGTACCAGCAGAAGGCATGTTTGCAGTTCTTGCACATCATCTGTGCACAGCCCTCGTCCCTCTCGATGTAAACCTTGCATTTAGGACAGCGCTTGATTGGTGCGTCATCCTCTTCATTCTTATAGAAAGAGCTGAAAGAAAAAGAGAGGTTAGTTTTTTTTATTTTTTTATTTTTAATTCCAAACACAGTTTACAATCAAAAATCAATTAACATGCACTTTATGAGAGGATGTAGTTGAGATTGCCTTCATGCGGCAATCAGTGTTTACAATCTTTGGCATAACAGGACTGTGTGAGATGGTGGAGAGCTTCCCTCCTAAAAACCACCAGTCATTAAATGGCGATGAACTTCCCTCCCAGGCTTTTATTCTTCCTTCCTGTTTGTGTTGCTTTCTCTGTTTAAGTGCTGACCAAGCAACAACCTCTGGCTGATGCATGAAGTGTTGATTACTGCAATTCCTTGAATGGCCACTTGAGGCTGGCTCCAGAAGCTGGTCAGTTCCCAGAGAGCCCAGCGTTAAAATGCCCAAATTTACAGCAAAAATAAACATGTTCACATCCTGGTACAAACATCTGTTGTGGTTTCTGATTCTAATTTCCTTGTTACTGATGAGTGGGTGGACTTTTATTTCTGATAGGACGTCATTTCTGTTTGTACTCTTAGCGTTTACTACAGGCTAAATCGTTACAGTGACCGCTTTTTAAACTGGCAGGGGCTCAACTCTGAAGAGTACTTTGAAAAGTTTAGAGTGGGCATAAGCAATTTAGGTCTTGGCTTGGTGAGATGGGCAAGTCCTCTTTAAAGTTCAAGTATCCAGAGTATCACGTAAACAACTCCTTCTCTGAAGTGTTTGCACATCAGCCATTAAAAAATCCACTATCAGCTGACTTCCACTATGAGCTTCATAATGGCTCTTTGGTAACACTCATGTAGACGACAGCCACGTTCTGAACTGTCAGGTAAAAGCAGGTAGCTGTCATCATGGGCACTGTCCTGGGACACCAAACTATCCTGTTTGATTTAAGTGCATGAAAATGAGAAGGCTCAGCATTCCTCCTGCCATTTTCCACGAATCAATAAGAAAAACATTTGGGGTGTGAAGAAGAATCAGAATCCAGTTTTACTAGACAGTCTTACAGTGAGCAGTGTAGTCGAAACACTAAGGCTATTTTATGACGAGTCCACCCAATAATCCTCTCCCCCTCCCTCCGCTGTGGCCTCTGAGCAGGGTCCTGAACCTGTGCAGATAGAGGAAAGCTCTGCAGGGCTAATGACGTTTCAGGAATAAGAGGATATCACACGGAAACGGTCAGCTGCACACGTCTCCTCGCAGCCCTCTTCTACCCTAACAGGTAGATCCTGGATCCTTAAAATGAGTAATAGGCCAATCCCAGACTGCTTTGCAGCACTTAGCTTTGGCAGATTGTTTTATATCTGCCTATTACTTTGTGCATAAGCCCTGTCTGATGCTCAACTGAGCAGCGGCTGCAAAACAGCCAGCCAGAGCAGCTGTCAGTCTATATTTAAGGATACATGGAATAAATCCTGCTGTATATTGACAAGTGGTTGTGAACTCCAGTCATCAGAGCTGCA
>JAQNCA010000007.1:11574951-11585433 GCA_029783725.1 Acanthurus tractus | reverse complement strand
AGAGAGTTTATAGAAGCTGATGGTATCACAGCATCAAAATGCAATAAAACATCTTTTAAAGATTGAGGACATTGTAAAAGCATTCAGATAATGTTGACGGATTGCTCCTGGACAGAATAATGCTGTTGTCAACATGGAACTGACATAACAAACTTTAGCCAAAACAAGATTTAGCATTATATTTAGCAAAAGTTAAAAACACACCTTTGTATATATTTATAATTATACATATTATAAATGTGTGTATATCTCAAAGCCCAAGTTTACATATTTAAAAAGGCTGTTTTGTAGGATCAAGTGTGAGAAGTCAAAAGATATTCAGCTAAATATCATAAAAAACCAAAGACACCAGCCAACTTTAGCAATTAAACAGCTCAAAACCAGTGAATTTTGTGCATTTTAGCTTACAAAAGTCTTAAAAGACTAATTTATTATGGAAATACTTGTAGATTAATTTTCCATCGACTGACTAACCAGTGCACTGACTGATTAAATGTTTCGGCTTTAGCCCAGGCTTGGCACTTATGAAAGCCTTCATTCACCAGACGAATTGGATTTATAAATTAGTTTTCTTAAATAACAAAAGGTGTTTCAGGGTCAAAACGCAGAGTTAAGACAAAAACATCTGATCTGATTAATAAAGCAGAGGTAATTTCAAAGAGAAACTGTGAAAACAAGAATTTTAAATGCAGCATCACATCATCACTTGAAAGGCAGTACCTGTTTTCTCCTGGTAGGAAGGAGGTAATGGGCAGGTTGTTCTCCTGGCATGCCTGCCCGGGGTGCCAGTTGGCCTTGCAGGCTGAGCAGAACTCGAGGGCACAGACGGCGCACTGGACCAGCTGGGGCAACGCTGGAGAGTCTGCTTCTTTTAGTTGGCACACGGCCTGACAGGTGGAGGAGGGGCACCATGTCCGGCAGGGGTCCAGCAGCACCTCTGACAGAATAAAAGAAGTGCCAGAGTCATGAACAGCAGCTCTTTTAAAAGGTTATTTAACCCAAATCACAAAGAAATCAAACTATAATGTGACATTTATTTTGGTAGATGGTACTTTTCAAGTGGGTGTGGGATTTTTTAAAAATGATTTGAGCAACATAAGAATTAGAGTCAGCTCTAGTGTTCTGGTGGATGTTCAAGAGGATCTCCATATTTATCACACAAAAACAGAGCAATAAGCATGGCAAGAAATAACATTTGGAATTCGAAAAGAATGGTACAAGGAGTGGTTTTACATGGCGCTTTTCTAGTCTTCTAAACCACTTAAAGTACTTTACGATACAAGTCAGCACTCACACATTCAAACACACATTCATAAACTGATGGTGGGGGGGCTTCTGTGGGGCGAGGTGCCAACCTGCTCATCAGGAATATACACACACTAATTCACACACTCATGACGAGCCAACAGGAGCTATTTGGGGCTCAGTATCTTGCCAAGAGACACTGTGACATATAGACAGAAGCTGAGGATCGAACCACTTATCCTTTAATAAGTGGAAGACTCGCTCTACCTTCCTCCACCCAAGAACTGATTATCACATGTATATAAATTGGTAAAAAGTTTCCCACACGTACAAATTATTCATTGAAAACTATTTTTTCTGCTCCATTTTGACGCCAACTTTTGTTAGGAAAAAAGATTCTTATATCTGATTGTTTATAAGAGTGTGCTGCATTGAAGGTCAGCCAACTAAAGTCCATGATTTTTCCTCTTTTTCAATGAGATTTTTCGTAGACTTTTTCCGGTGGTACAGCGACATTTTTGTGTGTGTGTGTGTTCTGCCAGTTCTGTTCTACGTTCATGGCGTGATGCACTTGCCCTCTCCTTCCTTCCTCTTGCCTCTCTGCCAAGAACTCGGAGCTAACATTCCACATGCACTCTTGGCTCGGCCTGAGAAATATGGAACGGTTACAGCAACTGTTCTGCCTGACTGGACTGGGACATTGATGAGACGGCTGACTGCCCTTATCCAGGCGGTGTCAACTGCTAATTCTGAGGATTTTTATTCATTTACAGGACCCCCCTCTGTGTTCCCATACATGTGTTTGTCTTTGTGATCATGCATTTATTTATGCAAGTGAGATCTGCATGTTTTCTGTACAGTCTGTGTAGGTGGAAAACCTGCAGGGCGAGTATCATCAAAGAGTGATAGCACTGCTTGGTTACTGCTTTCTCTGGTAGCGAGGGAGCTGTAACATTTCTGATTAGCATGTCTGCACTGAAAGCGGGGAGCGACACAGACCTGCCATTATCTTCTCAGCACGGATATGCGAGCCTTTTAACGGCAGGTTAACATTTATTCGACAAACAGTGTAAACCACAGACCGCTCACGGAAGCTGAGATAAAAGGGATTTAAGTAAAATATCTTTCTGTGCTAAGAGACCTGCATCCATCAGAGTCACTCAGACAGTTTACGAGTCGAGAACTGAACTAATCCAATTAAATTCTATAAACAAAGTCTGGGAGGCTTCCCCATTTCATGCAAATTTGATGGGAGCTGGTGATGAGGATGACAGGGTAGACTCAGAACACTACAGAACAAATCAGACCGATGTCAAGCCTGAGTGCCTGCCACAAGATATTCCCTGCCTGTGTAATTATGTGCAGTTAATGAATGGTAAGGAATCTATAATTGAGTCAGAAATCGAAATTGAAAGACGAGAAACGAGAAAACAGATAACTTGAAGACACCAATTTGAGCTGAAGATTGGAATTGACTGAAAAAAACAAACGAAAATAATAATAGGCATTGCTGATGTCTTTTTTATTAGCTTTCTGCAGCCATGCTGTTCTGTAATTCAACAGCTAAAAAAAAAAAAAAAAAACAGGCAGGGAGTGAATGATGGTTCCAGACAGAACGAGCAGCAGCAGTTTGGCTACACTTGCAAGACAAGACTGTCGTCATCCTTCGGCGTGTCGCGGTGAAACACGGTCCCCTGGAGCACAGGAGGGTCCACGTGCGTCTGCGACACACAGTCCTTGCCCACACATCACCCACTGAGGGAAGTAACACAGACATGCTGTGGCTGCTTTTTGCATTGACTCACCCCTTTCAAACTGAAGCTTCTTGTATCTCTGCATCATTTCTGTGGCCACCATGCATTCGATCTACAGGGAGACGAGAGGAGAAGAGAAGCAGGAAGGAAATAAGCAGGTCATTGTGTATATTTATAGACAGAAGCTGTAAGGAGCAATTACACATCCGGGGTGTGAATGTGATTTCCAGAACATTGTCAATTTCAGATGTCTACGCACTCAGAACTTGCCACCTGCTTACCAAAAAGGGTTTCTGTTAGAAAAACAGAATCCCGCCGTCAGGATGTATTCAAGGTGCATACACAGGCTCACTCAAGGTTACATGTACTCATTTATTGGGCTATCAAATGAGCATTCCGGCTTTGTAAAAGAGCAGTCAATTACAGGGTGAAGGCACCGCTGTCAGAGCAGACAGGGTTGAGGCACGCTCTGCCTGACTGGCAGGAGTAGCCGGGGTTCCATTAAATGCCAGTGACACTGATTGATTAGAAACATAAGGCCGTGGTGTGCTGAACCGTGCCATGCCTACAGGCCTCCGAGACCAAGAGAGAGAGTGAGCGAGTCCATCAAACACTGCCCCCGAGGATGACGAGCCCTGTGCTCTGATGGGAAGGCAGGCACACACACATGCAAGCATGCTCATTATAATGGAATAAACACACTGGCAGGTGGAGGTGGTGGCCATCTTGAGGAAAAACTGGAGCTCTGAGGGGGCGTAGAGGTGTCAAGCTAAGTGCACATGGTAGCTGTAACAACTTGTACTTTTAATGTGAGAGGAAAATGAACAGCATGATGGGAGGTTCATGCCCTGGAAAAAAATTGAATTGCAGAGATGACACGTCACTGTATCTTTGCTCATTTCCAGCACATGCATTACTACTGCGAATGCACGTGCTACACTGGAAATGTTCATACAGCAGCTTGTTGTGCCGACTCCATGCAAAGTTCTGTGCAGCACAAAGTGACTGTTGTTTCTGAAATTTGCTGCTGTGATGAAAGTCCAATCTGAGTCGGACCCAGAGTTAAGGCATATTTAACATCATTACAAATGTACGTGAGCATGAGGAGCAGTCAGCACCTAAAAGGCAAAAATATCTGAGTAAATATCCGACTCTTCCTTCTATCAATACCTCATTTTCCTGCAAGTGTCCTCTTTTGGGGCAGGCAGAGTCTGGACAGCTGATTGCAGTTTCAAGGCCTTCTTTAATCAGGAGTTCCACATACTGCTTCAGGCACTGAGGAAACAAGACAGACAGACGGACAAACACAACATTGACCTATTTCAATATCCAGCCAGACATTTAGATGAAAAAAACAGAAAAAACAAACAGACCACGCTCCAGAAAAGTTGGCAAACAAACATTTGGTCTGTGGGTCTGTCTTGATTGCAATCTCTGTGTGCTGCCTCAGAAAGAAAGGCAGGAGTGAATAAGTGATTATTTGTTGAAAAAAAAGCTCAGAAATCAAATCTACACTGGATCAAGTGACTGTCTGTAATAAGAAAGGGTTCATTGGTTGTGAGCCACTACAATTCTCTTCTGACCCTGTACTTCACCTCATCACAACGGAGCTTTTTTTAAGCTCAGTTCACTTCAGTTTCATCCACCTTATCTCAACCACAGCAGCAAGCTGTTGACAGCTGAGCCTAGAATCAACCCACATAATGCTAACTGCCCAGCAAAAAATGGCAGACAAAGAAAGCTACCAGCTGGAAAAGAAAATTCATAGTCAAATAGCAAGAGAAAATTTTCATTTGAAGCATAAAACATCTACTATTGGCTCTTTTACAGGGAAAAACAGTGAGGCATCTTTGGTTGCTAATTTATTTACATTTATGCATTTATGAAAACAATTATTAGCTGATACTTTAAAAAGCTGGAAAAAAATGGGTGAGACTGAATAAAATTTGCATTTAAAAGACAATAATACATCTGCATTTAATTACCATCTATGCTATGTTCATTTGTGCTCCTCTGCTGTGTAATTGGTAGCTAAAGAGAGAAGTGAAGCAGTCTTTGTGTGTACAGCAGCTACCTAACAAACCCAACATTGTGTTTACACTGTAGTTGACCTCCGTTGAATAAACTGTACTGACTGAACTTTTGTAATTACGGCCGCCACCCAGACTCTGCTATAGGAAATAAGCTGCTATTTTTAGTTCTCATTCTTTGGTATTGTTTCTTCATCTCAGTACAACATTAGTTGTGATCTGAAATCCAGGGGTTGTAACTCCTCTGTTGCATTATTTTCACATGG
This sequence comes from Acanthurus tractus, assembly GCA_029783725.1. NCBI lineage: Eukaryota > Metazoa > Chordata > Actinopteri > Acanthuriformes > Acanthuridae > Acanthurus > Acanthurus tractus. Next base: position 11,580,138 of record JAQNCA010000007.1, on the reverse strand, counting down.
GTTTACTGTTCCACAGAAGGGGGGGAGGGGGAGATTTGTAATAGATCCAGAGGTCATAACCGGTTTTAATTCAGTTAAAATCCTGTTTGGCTCTTGCTAGTCAAGAGCCCTCTGAGTATATATTCTGAAAATCCTTGCACTGCATTAAACAGTAATTTAATATATAACACTATACCAAGGTATTTGCGAAATCCTGAAGGTATGCTCCTCTTTCCATACACTAATATGGAGAGACGATACTGAATTTATGTATTGTAGTACACTGCATGTACCACCAGAGGTCGGTCGTTTCTGGTGGAACAGGCAGCTGGGCTGAGACTGTTGTTGCATGCAAGTTGTGTTGATGATTTGATAAGACCAGTCAAATGGAAAAATACCTGTGTCCCATTTGGGGAGTACTTGGGTTTAGTTATTAAGTGATTAAGGTGAGCCAGCTGACTTGGACAAAACTGTTTGCTCTATTTTCTTTAAGAAAGTTTTGGCTTAAGAGGGTAACAAGTCAAAGCTCCACCTTGGCAACAAATTCAGGTCTTTGGGTCGTCCAGCAAGAATCAGTAGGAGAAAGGAGCTTATTTCTTACCAATTTGTCCAAGTAGGCTAATTACATATTAGACACAAAGCAGAGTTGGCCAGACAATTTTATACATGCAGCGATTTTTATCTCCAACAGCTCAGCTTTTAAATTTTTCATACAAATACCCTCATATAAAGGTCTAATGTGGTAAAATGCATAAAGGTATGAAAAGAAAGATTACATTATTTTGTGTTTTTTTTTTTATTTTGTGTGTGTGTGTGTGTTTTTTTAAGAGTGTTCTGCTCACCAGTGTACAGAAGACACATTGGCACTGTGTGATGGTGGTCATCTGCTCCAGAGGAAACTCTCCAAGGCACAGCTTACATGAGACCAGGGGGTCCACGGCCAGCTCCCAGGTGGGCCGGTACCGTGCTGTGGTCATCTTCACCGCCACCGAGCTGAAGCACAAAGAAGGAGGGGAGAGGGAGAGGAGGAGGCTGTTTCGGTCAAATGCATCTTGAAATAAAGTAAACAAAACAGAGTGGATGTCGCTTTCAATCCAGCTGCTGACAGAGGAAATCCTTAAAGTGAGGATGTATGTGGCTCGGTTTTCTTTGTGTCGATCTACGTAATAAACGCAGAGTCCATGAAGAGCTTCATTGGCTGTGATGCAATCAGCATGACAGCGTGCTCTCAGACTGAAAATGCATTTATGGGCTCCACACACAGACACACACACAAACAAGCCTGCTGTATGCAGAATGGCCGCCACAGAATAAATGGCCCTTGTCAGCTGCATTTACTTTTATTCCAGGCCTCATGCTTTCTGGCAATAAGAAAGAAAAAAAAAATACAGCAAAGAAAATGCAGTTCAAAAGCTCACAAAAACTCCTGTAGCTATCAGCTATCTCAGCTCCTAGTGAAATTTTCACTTGCGATGAAATAACACTTTTTTTTTGTTCTTCTCTTCACTGCGCGTCATTGCGTCTCCTTTGTGAGAGTCAGAGAGGGTTATTTTAGGCCGTCTCGTCTCGCTCTCTCTCTCCTTCGCTCTGTGGCTGAGAGCAAAGAGCACCCACTCGCCTGTTTACAGGAAGTGGTCCTGCGCACATAACGTCAACACTGTCAAGCTCTCTCCTCGCTGCTTAGCAACCGGTTGAAGGAGCATTTTTTTTTTTTTTTGAAGGTGGAGGGGGCACGAGGAGGAGGAGGAGGAGGAGGGAACGAAGCACAGCAGAGGAGAAGAGACGGGGGAGAGATTGCAGTTTGCTGTCACCGGTCATGGTACGGCCTTTCTCAATGCACGGCTGCTTGTTCACAGATACACGAGAAGAGATCGGCGAAGTGGGAGGAGACGGGTTGAGGAGTTCACATGGTTTGTGGACTCGTGTGCTGCCTACATGTGCCACCCAGAGAGGGGAGAGGAGAGAAGAAGAGACAGTGTGTTCTGGTTTAGCACAAGAGATATCGTATCACTCCAACAACAATCTTTAAGGATGAGAAAAAGTGCAGGCTGATGCATCCACCCGACAGTACATCAACTTTATTAGGGTGCTAAACAGTAATATGTCAGAGCTGTAAAAGTAAAATGAGACAAATTTGTTGTGATAACGAGGAAAAGCCGAGGAACAATGTGCTGATCTGCAGCCTCTGAAACAAGATTAAGTGTCAAGAAGGATGTATGTTTACATCTCATTTCTTTTATTTCATATATTATTATGCCTTTATCTGAACCCAGTGCAAATAAAAAATGGTTCTGTCATCAGTGATGTCGACTCAGAGGTGCAAGGAACAAAGAAACTGGAAGATTCTTAGAGGAGACTTCAGTGAGGATGCGAGGGAGCATCCTATGCGAAAGTCTAGTATTAGAAAGACTTTATTGGAAATTGATTGTACACTGCAGCCGATGAGATGAAGTGCACTGCAATACACTTGACTGCAGCTTTGTCAAACTGCAGGCAAAAACAGAAGAATTAGCAGCAGAAGTTTTCTATCCTTTTCATCATTTTTCAACAAATATACTGGATAAGTGTTAAGTGAGGTTTTAAGAAGCCAGATGGCATTTTCATTTCACACTTCCTCATGTATCTCAAGGAGATTAATCGAGGCTAACATTTTTTTTTCCCACACAGGCAAATGGTTTCAACAAGAAGATCTTCAAACAGACTTCTGTCTTGTTTGTTCTTTCAGCAGTAAACACATTTTGACTGTCTGACAGAAACGCAATCAAGCAAAGTAAGCATTAGAGGCTCCAGATGAAATTATATTAAAAAAAAAATCCAATTTATAAAAGGGAAAATGAGAGTACAAAAAAAAGGCAGAATAAAACAACAATCTGCTAAATATTTAATTACATTACATTATTTGTGCAAACAAAAGCTGTGAGACAAGAGAACAGAGCAGCTTCCAGCCAATTCTCAGGTGATCAGCTCTGCACCTGTTCTCAGTTAAGTTTTCAGTCAGATGAGGCTCTGATGGGAAGAAATGTGTCATCCGGTTGCCTCAATTCGTCTTCCTGCACACCACTTCGTCGTGTCTTACTGTAAGTGGGAGGACTGAGGAGAAAATTGCAAAGCGAGACAAACTAAGACGACAAACACGAAAAAATTAGATTCACTTCATGTCTGACTCACTTAAATCAGCTGGCATTCATCCATCTATCCTCTGACCAGAAAGCACTGAGCAGTGATGAGGCTCCATTGTGTAGGCGCCCAACTTGCATTAAAAAAAAAAAAGAGCTTTAATCGCAATTTCTTATCATAATGAGGCCAGAGATTTACAAACAGGATCTTCAGGGAGTGTGTGTGTGTGTGTGTGTGTGTGTGTGTGTGTGTGTGTGTGTGCGCGTGTGTGGGAGGATGTGTGTTTTTGGTGATCCAAAATAAAGAAAGACAAGACATGCCACTGCAGTTATTATATCGTGCTTGGAAATACAGCAACAAAGGTGAGTCTTATTTACACAGCAGAGTGCAAATGAGCATTAAGTGTCAGCTTAAAAGCAGGTCTGCCAGTTAAAGCAACAGGACGCATCATTTTCAAAACAGCACTGAAAAATACTCCACTATAAGCACAAGTACTGCACTCAAAACCTTACTTATGCAAAATAATGTAAGTATTATCAAAATGGTCTTAATGTACCAAAAGTAGAGCACTCATTCTGCAGTAAAATGGACCTTGTCAGTGCTTTATTAATGTGTGTGTGATGTTTTCTAATAAGCAGTGCAGCTACATCAATGTGTATGTTGCATTTGTCTGCTGCAGATGATGTTTAAGGTTAAGCTAATTTTAAGTCTTTATATACTGTTTGATACTTAAGTCTGCAGCACTGCATCATATTTTATGAGATCATCTAATTTGTAGCATAATTGCACTGTGAGAACCATGCAACAAAAACTTTAAGCTTTCGACGAGCTCAGTAAATCAGCCCTGTTTTTTTGTTTAGTGATGACGCATTTCCTGCTGACACATGGGGGACTTTTTAAATGGTTTATTTATCTTACGAAGTAGAAACATTTTCCCAACCCATAAAAGAACACTCCTTTAGTTTACCACAAAAATCCGAATCTCAAGTCACCTTATTTTGGAGATTCATGTTTTTTTTCACTTACAAGAACAATATGAAAAAAGGTGTTCTGAAAAAAATACTGTATTTCAGGTGCAGATCAGCGGACATAAAATACAGTGTGAGACAGAAATACTCGTGCAAAGAACAAGTACCCTAAAATTTTGTTTTGAAGTGAATGTGTTTATTCAGTTACACTGCATCACTGTTCCAAAGATTTAAAAGAAAAAAGGACTGAATGTGGCAAGTTCTAACAATATTAATCTGACATGGACAAAGCAAAAGTTGTAGAAAGTTAAATTTTAACTTGAGAACTGTAACAGAAAGTTCACAGAACAGGTGCTTATCACGAAGTTTCCAGGTACCTCAACACCTCTGTGGACTCACACAACTGTACAGATCTTTTTTTATTTATCTGTCTCCTACTCTGAGCTGCTGAACTCCATTAGCCCTGTGGCACAAAAAAAAACAAAACAAAACAAAAAACAGACGATGAAAAAGTAGTTCACACTGTACAGACCAGGACTTTGTAATACATTTGATTCAGATTCTCTCCTCCCAGACTTTACTCTGTATTCGCTGTGCAAATGCTGACAGAGTGGGTCGATGAGGACAAATGAAGTTGTTTTGTGAGGATGACCCGGGGAGAGGAAGAGGGAGACGGAGAGGGAGAGAGAGAGAGAGAGAGAGAGAGAGAAAGAGCGACAAAGGGAAAATGAGGTTTCATGTGAAAAGGTGGTGCAGTGCCATCCCCGCGCTGCATTATTAACTAGATGGACCATTATCACTGCGAAGCACATGCACACAGAACATTCCAAGCAGTGAGATGCTGCACGCAGGCCTCTCGTGGCTCTACGTGCTCCACTAAATGTCTGAAAAGGTCGGGTCAGAGAGCTGACAGCCAATAACGTAGGAGTCAGAAGTCAAACATCCGCCCTGAGAAGTGGTCACCATGTGTCAGTCATCAGTCTGAGAAGGCTTTGCTTATTGTTTCACTCACTACAGCAGCATTCGTCCAATCAGACTCCATATCCAAGACACACACACACACACACACACACACACACACACACACACACACACACACACACACACACACACACACACACAC
>JAQNCA010000007.1:11528971-11559949 GCA_029783725.1 Acanthurus tractus | reverse complement strand
TTTGACATTTTAAGGACATTTTCCTGATAATACCTCTCACTTTTACTTGGGCAACACAAACAATGGAGGGCTTTTATCTGTAACTCCCAGTGTAATATTTTCTACATAGTGCTTCTCCTTAAATAAAGGATCTTCTAAATAAAGAATACTTCTGCTTCCCTCTAATAACACTCAACTCTGCAGATATCTTGTTTATCTTTTGCCAACACATTTAAGCTGGCCTTTAACCAGCTGTAATGGATTTGTGATGATTCAGCGGCACAGTTTTTGGCCATGCTAATGCAGTAGTTTGCATATAGTTATTTTCCAGGTTTTTAAATATTGGAAAAGTATTAAAACCCTTAATAACGCTGGGATCAACTTAATTTAGTTTTTGGTGTCAATTTTGTATATGAGCACAAAAACCTATTCTTGAGTTGCCTCCCCTGTTCTGGAATTGAGGCAGACAGAGATATTAAAGTGTATACTCGCCATACACAAAAAATGTTTATGGGTGAGTTTTGGTAAATCCAACTCTCAAGAAAAAGCAGCTTATCAAACAGAAAAGCCTCCATTTAACTTTAAGTGTGCTAAACTCTGCAGAGTCAGTTAAGTTTCACTATTTGCTTCAAATAGGCTCGCAGTTTCAGGACTCTGAAGTGAAAACTGGATAAATAACCCTTAACATCTTACATGGATATGATTGAAGCAAGTATTTTTGTTTCGATTTACTAATTAAATTCTAATATACATTTACATAAAACATCATCAGGCATTTTCAGGGACAAAACATTTAATTGCCAAAGTTTTAAACTGATTGTCATTATTATAAAGTGCTCACACACTTTACCAGCCTTTATCATGCCTTTATTTCTACAGCTCTCATGATTGAATTTGCATGCAAAATGTCCATTTAAGACAAAGTAGAATAAAATGAATTAACTCTATATGAATGAATCAGGTTGCTAAAACCACTGAACAAACGCAGAAACCTGTTTTCAACAGTGTGGATAATAACAGGACAGTCCAGTCTGCTCAGTTTATCAAAGAATAAGACATAAGTAATAAGTCATATAATTAATGGTAACACCTGTTGTGGTTACTAAGTGATGCTCAGCCACACAATGGACTCATGACAGCAGCCCTTTCTTGACGTGAGAATGACATTTCTTGAATTCCTTCAGTTGTCAGTGTCATTCAAGGTGATCGCACAACTAAATTTACTGGAACTCACGATGAGAGATTGCAATCAGTTTCTATTTCACAATGAAGAATTAATTGCATCTTTTAAATCACCTTGCAAAACTTCCTCTCCTTTAAAAACTTTACTAATGCTATCACCCTGTTTGATGGCCAACGTGTCCTACCTCCATAGTTATAATTATTATTGTCCTTTTTTAAACATCTTGTTAGATTTTTTTTGTATTTTTTTGTATCATTTGTAATTATCCTAATACTGTTTGCCTCAGTGCAGTCGCAATGTTTTAATCCTGGTTCAACCATGTAACACACACTCAGTTTTTAATCTTATATTACTAAATATTATTGTAGGACAAAATTTAAGTCAAAGTTGTTCGAGCAATGAAGTAAAGTATAACCACATCAGTTTATAACTACTTAACTGGCCATAATGGAAGAAAGGGGCTTTTCAGGATGATTTCATGTGTTGCATGCAAAAAAATAAAATAGAATGAAATAAAGCACATTCAATTTAAATCAATTTAAATTCAAAATATATTTATTAAAATGTACTTGCTCACAAGAGTCAACAGTGCAATGAAAAAAATAAATATATCTATCAATGAATCTTTCCAAACTGTTTTGAATAAATGAATTTGACTTATTTTTATAACAGGTTTTAATACTTTTTTCCATCAAACATGACCTGCATATTAAGTAATCAAAGTAACAGACATAAAAAAGAAAAAAAAAAACTTCATTCTGCGGAAATTATCAGTGCTTTAACTTCATTACGGGTATATCAAAATTTATATTCCAGTTTTTCACCACTCCAGCTTCATGTCGGCTTTGCTCCACACATATTTCCCTCCTCTCATGAGAAACATTTTCTCATCAAAGCCGCTAAAGCGAATGGCCTCTTTCACCCCAACATCAAGGATGGACTTAGAAGGGTCTTTCCTTCCCTCTCGACAGTCCAGGAAACGCATCTGAATAAAGTGAGGAAAGGGTAAATCATCCAAGTTACCTGTGTATAGAACAGTTAGAGGCTAAAATGATTTAGATTTTTCCTCAGCCAAATGCCTAAAATTGTCAAATTTAAATGAAAAGAATTAAACCAAACTTAAACCTTTTAACTTCAATCATGCAATCATAATTTAATGACTTCTAACTCTGCCAAACTTAAAGTAAGGTGCTTTTAATTCAACATAAAACTATGTAAGTCTTACTCTTAACAAACTTCACAGCTTGCGTACATTAAAAGCTCATTTTAAAAAAGACCCATTTGCTCTGTAAAAGCAGAGATCTTTAAAGAAGCGTGTTCAATCCACAAACAACATAAAGTTCTTACATATTCATCCAGGATCAGGTAGGAATTCCTCATCTGAAAAGACAACACACTTTAATTTTAGCATCGGATTCCCGGCTATAAATATATCCACAGTCAAATTTGCTATCACTGGTAGATCTCATACCTTCTCATTGGATTCGGAGACAAGGCAGGAGACGCTGCTGTGTCTGTCCAAAAACTCCTCAAACTGTTGGTCACTGATGATGAACCTCTCGGCCTCCCTCAGGGCTTCCTCTCCTGCATTTTCCCCGTCGATCAACAGACACTGGAACACCTGAACGCAGGATGCACAGGCCTATGAGGTAACCATCTGAGTCCATACACTCGTGAACACAAACATTCTCACTCTTCCTTTCCATCTTTACCTTCCAGCGGACGGGGTCAAGCTGAGTGATGCTCTCTGCCATGTCTTCGTCCACGTTGAAGGTGTTGATGACCGAATTGATTTTGAACGCCACTTTGTACTGCTGGCACCAGTTGCGAATCTTGTAAAGGTTGTCCAGGTGGCTCTTCCTGCCCTGAGCTCTGCCAATCAGCTGGTTGGTTGCTTCATCAAAACTGTCACAAGAGATGGCCAAGATGTCCAGATGGTCACCTTATGGACAGAGAGAGCAAAACATTTTGCCGAATTAAGACTAAACTATACTTCCAACTCATGTATAACTTGGTAAAATAAGAATAAAAACAAAACAATAATTAATCTGTCAAACAATTATGGCTCTGGTTTGCAATCTTACCATATTTCTGGAACCATTTCTCTTTGATCATGCTTCCATTGCTGACGATGCTGACACTAGGGAGCTGGAGGTCCTGTTTACAGAACTCAACCAACTTCCCAAGGAAATCTCCCTTATCATGCAAGAAAGGCTCTCCACCAGAGAAGTTGATCTTTTCCATGCCTAATCAACAGGAAGACAACAAAGTACATTTACTCAAACACTGCACTGAAATAAAAAGGTACCTCTACTTTTACACAACTTAATATTAAGGAAAATATTTTCACTCATCCTATATGTCTGACAGCTTTAGTTAGAATTCTGGTCACTTTACAGGTTGCAATTTTTCATACCCTTCCTGTGCAGGGAAAATCATTTTTCTCCTTATTTCGTTATCTTGAATTTTTTTGTCGTTGTTGGATAAACACAAGGCTGTATGAGTCGTGAAGCTAAGTTAACTATTTAAAAGCCCATCTGAATTAGCTTGAATATACATCATCACATAATAAAAGGGCTGTTTTTAAAGGTCATGAAAACTTTGTGGATACAAGGTTCTCACAGGACAGCATGGCTACAAATACAAGCTGATATTTTAGAATATAATTCATTTCTGATTAAAGATTAAACTACCAATTAGTATAATAAGCAGTTAAATTGAGTTTGACCAACATCTATAGCAGTAAAATGCAAAAAAGACAAAAACAAAAACAAACAAAAAAACAGATTAATGCAGCGTTCGTCTGCACAAGCTCTTTTATCTTTAATACTTAAAATACATTTTTCTGTTTTGAATGTAAGAAGAGGGGTAGTTGAATCTTTAACTGTGGTATCAGTGCTTCCTTCACCCCTGCAGATCACCAGACTGATCTGATCTGTCAAACTTACCGGATTCCTTCAGAAGCTGGAGCCCCCTCTTGGCTTCCTCGAGCGGCAGGACGAAGGACGTTTTTGCAGTGTGGAAACAAAATCCACACTTGTAATTACACTTGCGTGTGAAATGGTAGTTGACACTTGTCGGGGTCGTCGCATCTTGAGCTTTGCTCTGGTCCTGTCCGCTGACTGCAGGTGCTGCAAGTGATGGTGGCCCCTTAAGTTTGCAGGCTCCTGTTGTCCAGCGACGAACTTTTGAAAAGACGCTCGTCAAAATGCAGTGGATGGTGCTGACGCAAAGGTGCAGCAACAGCTTCGGAGAAGCAACAAGGGAAGAGAATTGCATCTTTAAAAGCAGATCAGCTGTTCTGCTGGATGGAGTGTGACGCGATCTTATATAGAGGGCTGCAGGGCGGGAGGGAGCCCGTGAACAGCTGAGTTTCTGTTTACTAACATCGAAAACGAAACCGTCGTGCGTTGCCAGCAGATGACTTGATAGAGTGTAATGCTGCAGATGTATAACCAAAAATACTTTCAGTCATTATTCAGATGCATCTCATCGAAGAACCTGAGACTTTATTAAAACTTATTCAAGGTTTATGAAGAGATATTTGTTACGTGGGATGCTAAAATATGAAATGCTTAGCTTTCATTTTATTATTAATTACTCTAAAGATCTTTGAAACTTGCAGAGAAGCAAATAAAAATGCATATCTGTAAAGTGATATCTGCTGATGTTCGCTCTCTTATCAGTTTAGCACACAACTCAATTTATTGATCTGGCAACTGCCAGTTAAAGATTAATGCAGTTTTCGGACACATGCATAGAAGTGTTTTCTCTGCAAAGCCTTGCATTTTTGTTAACTTATTACTATTAACTATTAATTTCAGTTCCCTGAACTATTCATTTAGGGAGGGAGGGCCACAGGTGTCACGGAAGTAGCAGTGAAGCATTGTAGATATTAATAAATGTAATGCAAATATATGTCTTTTTATCTATTAGTGGACTAAAATACACAGTGATTAAGTTTTTAATAATGAATTATAGCTTTATTGCAATTTTTTATTGACATATGTGAGCTTCCATACTTACAAGGCCACCCCTTGTTTGCTTAATGCCCAACTTTCGCATTTATGATTAAGGATAGCTAATATAATAAATATGTCAAAGGGACACTGTAACTCAACCAGAAACTACTTGTCTTTCCTGTTTCTTCATAAACATATCTTAAAGTCACGTGAAACACTTCACACACCCAAAATAAGCGCTGTGATCACCGAGTTTCGTTTTCGCCTCTCCAGCACAGTGACTTTCGTTTTCCCCGCAGCGGCCAGCTTATGTAACGCCCCTCGTATAAGGCGCGGTAATATCAGACTGATAGAGTCAAACCGGACTGGAAACTGGATTCAAACCATCCCGTGTAAACAGATGGCACGGCGCACGATGTCTCTGCTCCCTCAGTGGTCCTCTCGGGTTTTTTCAGTGGAGCTGGATGGAGCGCCCTCATACTTCTCGGTTCAAGAGAAACACAAGGGAGAAGAAGTGCCGCGGGTGTTCAGAAAAGTCCGAAACGGCGGCAGGTGTTATTCTCTCCTCGTCTGCAGCAACGACAGGATCAGACGAGCCAAGTTTTACGGCGAGCTGAGAGAGAAGCTGCTGAGAGACTTGCCCCCGGAGTGTGACGTCTCTCCCATGTCCTCGTTCCTGCCAAACGTCACGGACTCTCTCATTAAAGGCTACTTTTTAAAAGATAACTCTAAAGGTCCCTCTCCATCTGAACGCGTTTTGCGAGATTTAATACACCATGAACCAGTGCTTGTGTGTTCCTACTCGAGAGGTGAGGACGGCCAGCTGTGGACTCAGCATCTGTGGCCTGATGCAGACAGCAAGAGGATGGACATGTCCCAGCAGTATTATGTGGTACCTTCAGAGACGCCTGAATATCACCCATCTACCCTGAACATCATCAACTCTGATGTTTTCTACAGTTTTGTGGAGGCCTATGAAGTCCTTAAGAAGGTTCTCACAATCTCACTCTATTCTGTATAAACCTGCTTTACTGTTATATAAACAATTAGTGTGGAAATATCGCAAAATTGCACCATCATGTGGCAGAAAAAGCAATAGCAGCGTGCAGCAAAGATGCCAAAGTGGCTCTTGATTGTTCTATTTATCTGTGTCAGGTGGCTCACAGTAGTGTGTGTGTGCTTGTGTGCACCGCAGACTGTGACTCCCTCCTGCCTCCTCTCACAGCAGCAAACTGATTGTGTCTGTTCTGCAGTGCGGTGACATCATCCCAGAGGCAGCGTCTGTCATAGAGCTGCTGCCCAGCAGAGCCGAGGCCAGAGGCAAACCAGACTTCCCTGTTATTGTCATAGAGGGCCTGGATGCCACAGGTTAATGCCATTACCTCGTGAATAAATATGGGTTCAATTTGATGTATAAATGTCTGGCTAAAGCGATGGCCGGTTGTTCTCTCTGCTGCGGCCATTATTTCCCAGAGAGCCCTGGTCTAATGGACTATTATGTATCATGACCTCAGAAAAGTTACATCACTGTGGAATTGGTTTATTGAAGAGCTCGCTCATCTAATGCTCTTTGAAAACCTCATGAAAGCTTCACCATGTGGGTAGAAGGGGACTTTTAGGTCAGTTGACTTTTCAAGAGTCCCTTCAGTCCCTTATTGCATTTTAAAAATATGATGAATTTTACCTTTTGTGTTCCGAAAACTTACCCAGTCTTTTTGTATCTTCTTTGTTTGTGAGCTGATTATTTCCTTCCTTCTTCTTTCCACTACAGGTAAGACCACTCTGACTGAATCTTTGAGGGACACTCTGGGGGCCACTCTTCTTCGCTCCCCTCCCCAGTGCCTGGCCCCCTGGAGGGCCCGGTTTGATCAGGAGCCGCCCCTCATCCGCAGGGCCTTCTACGCTTTTGGGAACTACATCACGGCAGAGCAAGTAGGCCAGGAGGGCATGAAGAGGCCTGTCATTGTTGACAGGTGAAGGAAGTTGAGAAATCATTGCTGTTGGGAAGTTGTGACCCGTTTTATGTTTGGTGGGGGACAACAAACACATTCCCCTGGGGATCTAAACCTACAATTTACTGCTTAGCATCTCCTTCTCCTGTAAGGATATTCACCTAATCATCCAACTATCCATCATTCATCTTTTTATTCCACCATTCATTATCTATCCTCAGATTCTGGCACAGCACAGCAGCTTATGCCATCGCCACAGCAGTGAGTGGCCCGGTGTGCAACCTTCCAGCAGAGGGTTCAGAGGTCTACCGGTGGCCCAGTGACCTGCTCCAGCCAAGCCTGGTGGTCTTACTCACCCTGGACCCTGAGGAGAGGAGGAGGAGGCTGAGGGACAGGGGTCAAGGAAAGACTGAAGAGGAGAAAGAGCTGGACCACAACCAGCTATTCAGACTCAAGTGAGATATTTAAATTACAAATGCACAGAGGATATGTGTATTTCACCAACAAGTTTAGGTTTGCCAGTTTACAATTAGGGTAGGTCTAATTATTATTTTTATCAGGTAATTATTATTATCATTTTGCAGAAGGAAGCATACACAAAGAGGCTTGTGCTTGTTGTGTAAACAGTAATGTCATCCTTTGCCGCTGAGCTGGAACCTTGGCTGGTGAAGTTAGCACAGTAAGCTAGCATCCTGTCCATGTGTAGATGCAAGTAACCTACAATAACTTGATTTATATTGTGGGTGAAATTCAGTAGAAAGAAAAGTGTTCCTGCTTGAAACTGCTCTGAACAGTTAATTGAGCAGTTAATTGTTTATCAAATTAGTTTTCATTTTTCTGGGGTTCATCAAATCAATTAATCAATTTCTTCTTTCAGCTCAAATACCAGAAGTAGCAAGCAAAACATGGCAATGTTTTTCATTTTTCAACCCGAACAAAATGGTGATTCATTCCATTTTAACAATCATACCAACAGAATTACTAAACAAAATTTAAAAAATTGCTGAACCATATAAACTGAAAGAGAACTTTTGTTGTTAGAAGTCTTTAGCATCACATTTTATAGACTATTCTATTAATCTAACAGAGATACAGTATGACAGTATGATTGTATGGTACCCATAGTCTGAAAAGAGAAAAAAACACTATAGACAAACAAATATCGGTTCTGTGATGAACAAAGCTCTCTCTGAATGTGGAAACATGAAAGTACAAATGGAATACAAACTGTACAGCACATTTTACTGAGTCAGGTCAACTCAGTCTCAGTCTGATGCATCAAACACTTAACAATCAATTACTGTCCCGTGGGGGAAGCAGCTGATGAGAAAGAACAGGTGATTAGTTGCTGAGCTGTTGTGCTCCATTAAGCTGGTCAAAACTCGCAGGAGCTGCCGGCCCAGATAGTCGCTGCGCAGACAGGTCGATGGCTACTTTCATTCATCCTCTGTCCTGACATAATGGCCTTTCCACATGGGACAGCCAGATGTTGGGCCAGCAGAATTAGAAAATGGAGCGAGTTGACTGTCTGCCGCTGAGAGAGTGAGAGATTCTGCAGACTTAGTCAATCACTATCACGAGACTGATTCTTCATTTGTCCCAGGAAATGACTGCGCTCGCAGCCATCTGTGTTGTTTCTCATGCTAAATTTCTCAGATGTTCCCATTTTATCACCCTCCACACTGTTCACCAAAACTGTGAGCTGACAAAATACCCAAAGTTATCCTAAAAAACAGAAGATTCAACATACTGTAAAGTGTCATTTGCTTTTTTTTTAAATGCTTATTTCCCTCACTTGTTCGTTTGTATCTCTGCAGAGTCGAGGAGGCTTACCGAAGGATCAGTGGCCCAGCCTGCATCACTGTGGACGCTAGTCCTCCTGCAGACCAAGTGCTCCAACAAGTGCAGCTTTTAATTAGGGGTAAATGCCACTTGTAAGCAGTTCTCCATCTTCCCTGCTGTCGGCCAAGCATCAAGTGGATGCAGTACCTGCTTGAACCACTGGGTGCCAGTAAGGTGTTGTGAATGTGATAGGGGGAATAGCTGCCAGATTGGAGTGTGGAGAAGAGATTCTGTTCAGAATGAGTAAAGGTTGGATGGCCAGGGGCCAGAACTGCATGCTACAATCGGAAATACATATTCATGTAGACACACACACACACACAAATGTGCGCACAGCTTTAGACGCACACACATGCCCACAAATATTGTTAAGAAGAAGTGCACATTTAACTGCTGTTGTGACCTCTCAGAAATCAGTGTAGCCCCTCAGACACAATGTAGCTGCTCTTATTGACAACCACTTGTGTTCGGACCAACATTGAAGAAATGAATAGTAATATTTATATAAGCAAAAGCCAGTTACACTTCATTTCCCCACAAAAAAATCCAAATCTGAAACTTTACAGCAAACATACAAGACTGACAATATTGACAAAAACTAACAGGATCTAATTAACATTCACACAAAATACTTTAAAATTTTAAGAAGCATGTTTGAAACGAAAAGAAAATGGCAGTAAATATTTGTTTTGGTGGGTGATTATGTCTCATTTAAACCTCTCAAAAAAGTTTGTCATACAAACTGTATAAATATGTACAAATATGTATGTGTTGTAGTTTGCTTATGTTTTCTTTTTGCATCCCAACTTTCTGTGAACACACCGTTTTGCTTTTCACAATAAAAGATTCCCTTGTTGGGAGTTCACTGCAGATGGCAGTTCCCTTCAGTTCCACTGTGTGATATTGACACAACTGATGGCACTTGTATTGATAACCTGTGTGGCTCGCAGAGGAGCCACACAGTGTACCGAGAACATGCAGTGCTGTTTGTACTCGATGTCCTCGTGGGCACCGGTCCTCACAAGTGTGCACACAGAAATGTACACATGCACACCTACTTGTGTAAACACACACAGGCCTTGCGCGTTTACTAAGAGCATATACTGTAACTCATTTATATATAAAGGAAGTGTATATTTGGCCTGTGTGATGGGAAGATTAATTGGAGGTTTTAGTAATTATGAGCTTGGCAAAGCTGCGGGCTGGAGAAGACAGAGTGACCCATCTCTTTTACTGTGATGCATCAGCAGAGCGCCAACCACTGCAGACCCTATTCATATGGCAATTAATGGAGCGCTGTATATCAATGTCATTCCAGTGCTCCCCCCACATAAGTGCATGGATTACTGCTACTACCAATTACAGCAATCCAATGTTTTACTGAGTGGAGAGGTGCTGTGGATGCAAATCCTACCGTCACATGTAATCAAATAAACTAAAATAAGGTGTCATTATGTTTATGGACTATGGATTCCTACATGAGGTAAGTATCTCGGGATATTTTATTGAATTCATAAGCCCTGAGGTTCCCGATGACGCCATGGATGACACACACAAAAAAAAAAGAATATATTCTCAGACCTGTGTGGAATTTTGATTGCCGTTAACACAGTAGCCACTGTCTCAGGAGAGTCCAAAATTTATGAAGTGGGAGAGCAAAGCAATTAGGCCTCGCTCCATACATCATACCTGAATGCAAAGTTGTGTGTGCCTGTGGTGTCAGCCATATTTCCAGGTCAGATGTTGTTATGCTTTGTTATTCTTGGCAACAAAAAGGGTGGTGATATCATGCCATTACCGCCCTAAACACGACTCTAATATGACATTAATGGCCCATAATCACAGTACATTACACATGCACTGAAATAATGCTCTTTACATTTGTTAATGGTGTTTTTCCTCATTGAAATATGAAGGATTTGTTAAGTTGTTTTTGTCAGATAGCCAGGATACACTCAGAGGTCTTAACAATAACAACAACTCACACACTCTCCAACTGAAGATCTGGGTTTTAAAGTTGAGATGTGGTTTGAGGGGGGAAAAGTTAATAACTAATGCAATCTGCTTCCAATCTGTGACCTCACTACTGAAGTTGCAAGATTAAAAAGTGCAAAGCAGATTTTATGGAAAAAACTAAGATCAGTATGAGAGCTGCAGGAGGAAGAGCTCAGCCACACACACAAGTCCATGCACACAAATGTATAGTACACTTACACAAAGTGCCAGACGAGAGCACATGCACACACCCACGCACACCTCACCCTGCATGGGGCCACTTTGCACTACACTCCTCAACTTCAATATTTCATCTGCACAACAGAGAAGGAGCAGCGGAGAGGAGGAAAGCCCTCCATGAAATAATTAAAGATCCAGCAGGGATGCAGCAGCACAGCAGCCGCCGTCCCATCCTAAGTAATAGATCAAATGAAAGCTGTCCCTCAGATCATTAATAATGAGTGTGGTATGGAGACGGAGGGGGTAGGGGTGGGAGAGGGAAGGGAGGGCATAGGGTTGGTACAGGTTGGGGGAGGGAGAGAGGGCATGAGGGACACACAAGGTGTTTTTATGTATGTGTGTCTGTGTGTGTGGACATGAAGTGTGGTTGGGTGGGGGTTGGAGGGTTTTGAATACTAGTCTGGGTCCCCTGGCAAAGACCCCAGTGGGCCTCACTTGGCAGCCACATGAAGCGGCATGGCAAGAGGAGTCATGCATATGATTTGGCACCAAGTGTCTGCCAAACTCTAAAGACCCTACAGCAATGTCTATATACTGTACATCCCTCCTCAAATAAACAACATTGTACACAGTGAATGGGCAGGTTAGGAGGAGCTAATAAGGCTCCTTTCAATCAGTGGGGCCTCACAGCAACGAGTGGATATGATGGTTGATTTTGGGATAGCTGAGTTTGCTCGGTTGACAAGCGGGGATGGGCCGTCTGTGATGGAGGAGGGGGTTGATAAAAGAAAGAAGAGGAGCCGAAGGGGAAGACTGGGAAAGGAAAGGAGGATGGTGGATGGAGGAGGGAGCAGGCTGAAGTGAAAGGAGATGCTGCGGATGTTGTCATCTGTGGGCTCAAGTCCCACCAGATCTCTCCAGCTGGCATGTGAGGCATATTTTCCAAATACTATATCTTCACCCACAAACACTGTACAGCAGCATCCCTCCCTAGCAGCTTCAAATGCCACCCGAAGTCCTTTCCTAAAGATTCACCAACCTACCCTAAAGGTATGATGTAAAGGCATTGCACCAAATTGGATAAGAAAGCTCTGATTAAGATGGAGAGACTGCAAAAACAAAATTCCAAAGTACTTAAAACCTAAATTTTAATAGCCTTTCCAAGTAATCTAACATTTTAAAGACTTTTTAAACGAGGCTGATGGGAAATAATGAGATTATATCATTGTGTTTGACTTATCCAGCGGACTAAATTAAAGCACATGATCACAATTGCAATTTCTCATCCTCCAACGGCCTCTCTGACCCTCACTTCCAGCCAAAATTTTGTACATCCAGTCCAATTTTCTGTACAAATACTCCTTCAGCAAGTACCCGCCCCCTCCTCTGCACACTTCCATAGCTGCGCACATACACACGGCACATGCATGCACAGCACTACACCTTCCCTCTGAACACAGCAGGTGGTGGCAGACACCCCCAGCGCCATTCTGCGTGAATGACGGGTGGTGGGATGTAAAAACATGAAGGGCGCGGGAGTTGAACTGATCGGTGCTGAAATGTTTGTCAAAAACATACAGCAAAACTCAAAATGAGGTGGAAAAGGCAAAAAGCGAGGCAGGGAAGGAGGAATTACTTTCTCTGGAGGGGAAAAAAAAAAAAGTTTTGAAAATACCCCATCAAAAAACAGATGTATAATTCAACAGCTTTTCATCATCATGCTCACCCTTTGTCATGGTGTGTGAATACTTATTTGCGGGGGCAAAGACAGCATCTCTGTGGATAGGTGCGGGTATTAGGCACAGCGGGCTGTGTATTCAGGATGCCATTATATATTCAGGTTGTGCTTATTTTCTGATGTTTTCAGGGGATAGGTGCTGTATAGTCTGTGATGATTGCATGAAACCTCACCAGTTTTGCCTGGCGGCTGTTGGGGAGGCTTCACCAGGAACGGTTAAATATTTAAACACTGCTGTGAGATCTCATTAAAAACGGCACATCAGCCCCCATAAGGCCCCTACAGCACTCCCTCACACACTCCCGAAAACCCAGTTAGAACTCAGTGGAGTGTGACAAAACAGTTATTGTCTATTTACTGTGGAGAACTTGTGATAAATCATCATATCCTGTCGAATAAGGCAGCTGGCAGTAGTGTTGACAAGTGGTAAGTCCTCATATCGGGGAAGAAAATGATTGAGATTCAGTTCTGTTTTGACAGCTGCAAGCAAGCAGAAATATGCCAAAAACAAAATAACATGACAAGTAGACCAGACTAATATTTCCATAACACACATATGAAAACAAGACAGAGAACAAACTTTGGCTCTCTGGAGTCTTTCTCTGCCTTCTCACAAAATCTGGGCAATTAATTCCAACTCTATTGTTTGGGGCTTCCCTATTTTTAGCCTGGCTGCCCTCTCAAATAAATTGATTTCCTGTGGCGAACTTGGAATGTTCCTTGTGTGCCATGTTTTTTTTTTTCCACCCTTCCAAACACACAAATACAGTCCTTCTTCCCCCAGAGGAATAAATCAAAGGCAACACTGCCAAGTTCTGCGCAGCTGTGTATGTGCATCTCTTTTTATAAATGGTTTATTTTTGTTTCAGTTCCATTAATGCTTAGGCATGTCTCCCACTTTATCAGGCATCAGCAGACAGCTGAGAAGCTACTTGCTTGACAGGCAAGTAGCTGACTGACTCTCAAAATACCTAAACTGACTGACTGACTCTCTCTCTCTCTCTCTCTCTCTCTCTCTCTCTATCTGTGGTCTTATTCTTTGATTTTGATCTCTCCAGAGACGCAGAGGTCTGTTTTTCTGTGGTCCCTACCACAGAAATAATGGCTGGGTCAAAACAGACTAATCTCTCAGACTGCAAGAAGATATTTAAACACACAGCACTACACATAAATAAAAGTAGAGCAACTTGATCCTGGATTCTTGTAATGGTATCTGGGGAGCCACTGGTCTTTGATGAACACTACCAAAGACAGATGCATGGCGGCTGGGGGGGGGGGGGGGAGCCGCGCTTGCAGGGAGGAAAAGAAATTACAATGCACAGACTGACAAAGAAAGTGAGAATAATACTGAGGAAATATGAATCATTAAGCAGAGCAAATGTTTGCTCAACTTCAGTGGGACAACTCTGTGAAAAGTGCGCCGCACACACGCACATACATCAAATTACTGATTTAATTACGTTCCTGTTAACTCTGTGTACAGATGCTCGCTTAAGTTGAGTGCTTATTGTGAATTCATGAGCACATTTTTAAAAAAAAAAAAACCAGATGACCGGGGATTTGGTGAGGCTTACGTTTCAATTTCTGTTACCCACTGCCGTTGTCACAGAACTGCAGTGTGAGAAGTAAAGGATTGTAAATAAGGCCTTTGGGGTGTGAAAACAGATAGTGATAGAGAGAGCAAGAGAAGGAGGGAGAGAGGTAGAGACACAAATGAGAGAAACATACCACTAGATCCCAGTCCCTTATCCTGACTAAGCCATCACAATCCCTCTACACCCATTTAGCTTGCTCACTCGACGGCTCTCCTGTGTGAGAGCCGCAGCATTTTCCTACTTTACAGTCCTCTCACTGCACCTTGGAAAATATTGAGTTTATAGCCGCTCATCTCCATAATAAACACCATATACCCGGCAGCCTACGGGAGGGACTGCGAGCTAACAGGGGAAAAGGATTCACACTGGCTTTACCTCCCAACTCTTCCCACAAGTCACTCCTTCTGCCTTCTAAACAGAGTTTAGCGAGCAGTCCTCAGGGGCTGATACGGGAGCAGAAATAATTTCACAAGTCCCTGACTTACTCACTTTGAAGAACTCTCCAATGCTGTCCATCTCTGATAAGAAAACTTTAATAGTCAAGCCTGTGGTCAACCAGGTGTAGAATATGATATGGAGAACGGTTATTACTGTAAAAGGGCTGCCGTCTGATCCTTTCACTGTTTAGTGTTTTCTATAATTTGCAGCTGTTTAAACACACGAGATGAAATCGATTGTGTGTCGATTGTTTGAGAGCCATGACGGTAAATCTAAGAAGCCTCGGTTTCAGAAAACAAGACTTGAGATGGGAACAGTTCCACACAGGTAAAATGCGTTGGAAAGAGGCAAACTAAAACTGCATCAGTGACAAAAAAAAAAGAAAAAGAAAAAAGAAAAAAAACATCTTGCCTTCCAAACACCCTCTACGAAGCCAAGTGATGATGTAGCTGGCCAGAGCCTAGCTGGAGCAGTTATCCATCTCGCCCTGTGCTGCCAGCTGTCAGAGTACACAGCTCCAGCTAGCCGCCAGTGGCAGGTGTAATCAATATGGACTCCACAGAGAGTTGCACTACCAGAGGCCAGTCTCCACTCTCTAACCCATCTCTGTCTCTCCAGGGGAAACAGTAGGCAGGCGGGCAGGGAGAGTGCGTTTGATGTCTCCTCCGGGCCAAGATGGAGCAGCCTACTATAGCTCTGTAGCAGGGAGATGATTAATCCTGCCTATTGGATGCACCATCATGTTTGAGTTGTTTTTAGCGGACTGAGGTGGGTACGGTGCTACTGCAAAAAGTTATGTTTTAAAAATACTAAATGAAGGAAAATACTGTCATTTGGTACCCATAAGGAACACTAAAGCTTAAGCACATGGGTAGTAAAAGTTATGAATGAAAATTTAGACGATTTAGCGGTAAAACAAACAAAAATATTCACGATGATAATAATATTTATACCATCCTTACAAAAAATTACAAAATCCAAAAGAAAAAAAATTGAACTACAAAAAACTACTTTGTACAAACATTTGTTTTTAAAAATCATGAGGACATCAGAATGAAATATTACATAAAAACCTGTCAATTATAAAATATAGAAAAAACAGATTTACAGGGTCAAGGTCCTCCTTCATTAAAAAATGCAACAGATTTTACAGGCAGTACATATATTTTTCTGCAGATTTCAAGTTTGTGCATGCACTTAAATTCATATTAATCTTATCTGGCTTATATACTGTATACAGTCATTAGAATTAATGGTACTGTATAGTGACAGCAGTATACACTTATTAAATATTCACCATGCTGTCAAGTTGTGTAGGAGTTTTGACTGATGCATCATTAACACTAATTTGGGCGAGGGACAGACAGTCGCACGCACAGACGCACACATACATACACGCATACATCCAGCATACACACATGCAGTGGTGCCCCCGAAGGTATTCACTTCTCCACCTAATTTAAAGCGCTCTCAAAGCGGCGCAATGGAGAAGAATAAACAGTGAATTGAAAATGATCTTTCATTTTAATGACTTGTTGTTGTCTTTAAAAAATCATTTTCTGAAATGTTTTCAGGGGATCTGTGGAGGAGTCAGCTAATTTAAAATAGTGTAGATCTTGCCTAAAGACAGAAATCTTACATATTTGAATGCACTATGCATTTTTTACTGCAAATTCTACTCCACATGCACACATAGGAGCAAGTGAAGGTTGCGAGTTTGGGTAAAAGAGCCAGGATTTCTTTTCCGAATTCTGGTGTCTCCAGGGCGTTTGCACTGTAATTACTGCATCCTTGGTTCTGCTGTCAAGTCTGAAAGTAACTTCTTGTTGGTCTAAAACTTTGTTGGTATTTGAAACCTGCAGAGCGGTAACAGTTGTAGATGTTTTAAAGACAGCTTTAAAATGAAGCTATTGTGTTTTAATCCATCACAGCAGAACAGCATTTCCAAAAGAGCACTAAGCCGGTGTTATGAGTTCAAATTCAACTGAACCCGCTTTTAGGAAAGAGTTAAAGCCCAAATGTAACTGGTAAATCTCACAGCCACCTGACAAAGACTGACCTTTGGGTTACCCTGAAGGAAGTGGAGCAACAAAAGGCAGAGATACTATTACAAGGTTAGGCCTGTCTTACAGATGCATGCACCCCTGCCCCTCCGCTCACCCGGACACACCTACATGAACACATGCACACATTCATAACAAGGGAGGAAATGCCTCTGACAACCATTTTATTCCGGTGGAGACCAGAGAAGATGGAAAACAGTATAAAATAAATGATTACCAGGAGTAATAATTGACTGTACGTAAGCCCACTGACTATCAAACAGTTTTTAATATGTAAGCAAAACCAATTCCAGATCAACACTCCCACACTGAGGTAGTTAATGGACACTCACTAATAGGCAAGTAACTGAAACACCCTGAGGGTGTAATAGTCCTCTATCTTGGTGTGATTAATATGCGCAGTGCAACATTTTAATTTGAAAAGTCAGTGGTCCATTGGATTTCTCTGTTACAGCCATGTCAGCCCAGAGACACCCACGCTGCTCTCTGAGAAGAACCTGACACCCTGTTATTTGGCCAAAAAACACTCTCTGTCAGTCCCTCCGACTCTTCACGTGTTTTTCTTTCATCCGCAGCTGTTTCTAAACCCTTTCTCTGTTGCTTTTTAGCCCGTCTCATCTTTCTTTTTTCTACCGAGTTGTTGTACAAGACCTCGTGAAACTATCAACAGGGAGATGCGGCCAGAGAGCAAGAATTTACTGCACACTTTGGTGCCGTCAGAGGGAGAGAGCAGAATCAACAGAGGCGAGATCAAATGGTGGTAAAAAAAGATAGAGACATAATCTATATTACACAAAAGAATATGTTCTTTTTCTGTCTGAAGATGTCTCTCTGTATCTATGGCCACCACAGTTGTGCATCTGTGTGTGTACAGTACATGTGAGTGCTAGGTACGTGTCTTTCTATCACTTTCACTCCTATCCTCCCACACTCCCTTTCCTCTTTCCCTCTGACCTCAATTTTCTGCCCTCCTAAACGCCTGATCCTTTCCCTTGACCTCAAACTACTCAAACTGCTCTGTGAATGATGGATCGGTGCAACACGGTGGCCCATTTAAAGTTCACTCCTCTACTTTACAGTACGTGATGCAACGAAGGGCTATGCCTTGCAAAATGCAAGTGTGTCGGCTACATGCATACGACAGGATCCAGAGAGCTGTCTGGCTTATTTTAAAATTCAGACAGTATTTATGGATTGATATTCACAAGCTGTTATTACGCAGCTTTAAGAAGAGCCATCATTTGGATATACTTCAAGGAGAATGTGCTGTTGCAGCCTGTAGCAGAATCCTAAGCTCGATGTCTCTTATTACTTCTAACAATTGTTTGAAAGCAGAGAGGCAGAGTTCACACCTGTTCACATGGCATAAAAAGGCTTACTGGAGGGCTGTTCCTGACTCTAATGTTTATACCATCCTCTGTGTCGTCCCCACAGGCCACTGAAAAGACTGTGGATTATTTAATAGTGCCGTATACTGATGGCAGGCTACGGTTTCACTGCCACTTTATGATCCAAAGCTGGGAAAGCTATCTTTCAGCTGAATAGATGGAGAATGCATGAGGTGGAGATATCATTCATTGCCACAGTGTGCTTTAAACACTAGTTCCTTATTCCATTCTGAGGTGTACACAAGTCACTGGGAAAGACAACCTCCCTGCGCACATTAAATCTGGGTCTGCAGATAAATTGGTCGGAGCTTGGCTGGAGATTGCTTTGATTTATGGCTAATTACAGTTTTGCTGCAGCATTGATATGCCTGGCTTTCTGTGCCTGGCTTCTTGTGTATGGTTAATAACAATGAAGCTGTCAGGTCTCAGAGGCAAGCAGACAGGTCTGATGTTACCGGTGGTATGATGTGTGCGGTGGCATATCTCATGTAGCAACCACAAGTCATATGTGCATGTTATATTACACTGCAGTCTCCAGTATGTCTGCGCATCCCGGCTGAGAGGGTAATCAGATAAGATAATGTAGTCAGGAGAGAGAGAGAGACAGAGAAAGAGAGAGAGAGGGAGAGCAATGACTATAATGCTCACTGTCAGGGTGGGAGTGCATCCCTGCAAGGGAGGATCCATCACTCTCAACACTCAAACTCACACACACACACACACACACACACACAGCCAGGCTTGATGCACACACTTCAACCCCAAATCCACAAACAAAGTTGAGCTGAAAAAGACAAGGCTTTGAGCGCCCGTCGTAGACAGGGAGGATGTTTATAAAGCCACCGAGCTCAGTGCATCTCTCAGGCTGCATTATGGGTGCTATCTAATTGGTGGCTGTGGAGGCAGAGGTGGGCCTCATTGAAGGTTCAACCAGAGGCTAGCTAGTCTCACAGCATCTCAGCAGCTCGTATTTCACCGCGCTCGGTGTGCTAAGAGGGTCAGTCTGTCTGTCGCTGCTAAACCCATACTCTCTCTCACACACACTCACACACACACGGAAATGTGTGCCTCATGTACATACATATGATATACGCCTGAACACATGCGTGTTCTCAAAGCGAAAGTTCGCTGTATGAAGGATGCGAAGGGACATTTAGACCAAACACCAGTCACATGCAAGCACAAACACGACACAATCACTTCCGCAGATGTGAAAGTACACACGAGTGTCCGCAAAGCACACACACACACACACACACGCTTAAACTTCTGGATTCCTTTCATTGTAAGCACTCCAGTGATCTAATGTCAGTAAAGTGCTTTTCCTCATCAAGTAAATGAGTGAGCTAATCTCTTTTTAATCGAGTTACTTTCTTAGTTAACAAACTTAAATCAGTGTTCTTAACTCCAGAGCTAAAAAAAACTCTCAAACAAACATGACAAGACTTCGAGAGATAATTGAAATAATCAGATTTTAATAGTATAGATGTGAGAGTTTTTAATCTGTTGTAGCTGATATGTTTAACTATATACTTGATTGACTCGGCCTAATTAGAATCTCCGCTGCACTTTGTTGTTAGCTGGAAAAAATAGTTTTAATTTGAGGATTTATAGCGAAAGCCAAACAATGGCACAGCAGAGATTTAATACTGAATAATCAAACTCAACAGTGTATAATTTCTGCACGCAAAGCTTTTATTGCCTAGAACTGTTTCAATTATATTATGCAGCTAAAAATAGTGAGAAGTAAAATATTTTATTATCATCTGATGACAGAAGCAGCACAGTTATATTACGGTTTCGTGTTTATTGTATTGCACTTTGAAAAACGCCGACTGATTTGATTGGCTTATTATAAATTGATATTGTCCTCCTTTGCATAACAGACCTTATGTTGTCACATCTCCCTGCGGGTTGTGGAAGATCCGGGGAGATCATGAGGATGCTCTCCTGCAGGCCCTCTGGCTATTCTCCCACAGGGAAGATACATTTAAAACACTGCATTCCAAACATTGCCTGGAACATGAACTGCTGCATTCAGGTCATTTTAAAAAATGATGTAAGTCTGCAATTTAACACCAAAACAAGCCCCTTATTCTTGCTGTCGCTCCAGAACTTCACATTATATTGCAGCTCTTGCTGTAACATACAGGACTGTATACAGCTGATGGCTGGATGCTCCATTAAAATATACTTTATCGGAACCTTAACGTTGTTTTGACTTATTTCTTTACATCTTTTGTCCACAAAAAGCTCAAAATGGTTTTCAGGTTGTTTACTACATCACTATTTTATAAGTGTGCAATCATGTTACAGACACTGCAATAAAAACAGGATCTTACCGTTGCTTTTACAGTAGGTGGAAAAAAAGCACTAGAAAAGGCAGACTAGTCTCACCTTTAAGCCATTCTCCCACCTGTAGGAAGCAGTCTGCACATCTCGCACTAATAGACCTCTGTCTGGCTTTCCCCGACTCTCTTTGTCTCTCTTTATTCTGATTCACTGTCTGCTTCGTACTTCTACTGTAGACATGGATGAGGTTTTCCTTTGCATCAAATATAATACATCCACTATGCCCTATCCACCCCCATTTCCTTTTTCTCCCCACCAGCCAGTACTCTGCTCCAGTGCAGAAGTGGCCAGCCTCGTCTGATCACTGGGCTGAGCAGATCCCACTGCGAGGGACTTGAGGGGCTCGACTGTGTGATTAAGCAAGCCTCGGTTCCACCAGAGGGCCACCGGAGCAGATGTTCTCATTAAAAATGCAGACTCTGTGAGCGAAGGAGATTGCCTTGTTCCAGGCAGAACCTGGCCGGAGGTTTAAAGCTCTCTTCCTCTCACTTGTTAAGGCCAGCCAAGTTTCAATGCCTATACACCCTTTGAGCAATGTAGCAACCGCAAAAAATGAATTATTCCTACAGTATTGCACAATCTTGGGTTATTCTCTTTAATTCAATGTTAAAAGCAAAAAAGAGGATCTCTTCGGTTTCTGTGTTAAAAATTAAATTTACACTTAAAGCTCGTGGTTTTTTGAGGGTTTTTTTCCCCACTGTTTCTGGCTTCCACAGATGTCGACATCTCGTTTGGTGAAGAAAAAGAGGCAAACATTTAAGCATTTTTAAAGCTTATTAATAAACTGCAGAAGACTGAATATGAGCACTCTGTTTTTTTTTTTTGAGGGAGGGGGGGCTTAAGAACAAGCTGCTGATGACAGCTTGGGATATTCCATCCTATCCAGCTGGCACCTAGACGGAGCCTGGTACAATTAACATGAAACTACAGAGCACTAAAGAGTGATGCAGCACTCCAGAGGGTGCAGCTACACCTACAGTACACAGCTGGCTAATAGATTCAGGGGTATCCATCAAAAGCTTGTGTAAACCCTGAGTGAGACAGCAGCGGTCTGAATTCTTTGTTGAACTCCAGGGATAATCCCCGGGCATTAAATATTGTCAACACAGACACAGTTTGGCCTATAATGCTAAAGTTGTTGGAAAGTTAAAGGCGGATTTGTGTGATCTGGTGGGGCACTCTGGTTTTCATCAAACAACAGAAGCTGAGCTGGGGTTTTGATGCCACGGCTTCATGAGAATGTGCATGTCAGTGTGAGTGTGTTAAGGTGTGCTTATTGCGCACAGACGAATACTCTACACACGGCTGTACGGTGCGTATGTGGGAGGAAAGGTTACTGATGGATTATAGCCCTTACCTTTGAGGCTGACCCCATTACTGCCCTTCACCTCACCCTCCCTTTACCTTCCTCAGCACCCCCTGATCCCTCTGTTCTACAGCCTCCACTCTTTTGTCCTCACAGACACACACACACACGGCCAGAGAAACCTTTCCTAGCAGCTGCCTCGCTAACCCAACATGTGAACTGCTGGGTTGAAATGTCAAGAGGCAGAGCTCATATTTAACTTGACATGCTTGCCAATCTGAGGTCGTTCCCTGCTGCTGGTGGCTGTAAAGGAGAGGGGCCTCAAGCTTGTCCCAATATTTTTTCTAAAGGGGTCAAAAAAAAAAACAAGTTGCAATGAATTACTCTTTACTATCTCCCGTTTCACATGTCCTGCTTAGAGTGTCAAAGTTTCATCTTCTTGTCCTGGACGTTTCACTCACACTTTAGTGTTGAGATAAGGCCTGCAGATACTGCAGTAATTAAAAACACTGAGGGTGAAGGAAAGTTCAAATGCTGTGAGTTAAGTTTTGTTTTTTTTCTTTTGCGCTGCATTTGTTCCCTTGTCCTGTTTTACTCTAGTTATTTCTAAATAGCATTCTAAGAAACACTTTCACCAGGTAGAGGAAAAAAACGTACTCCAGGACGCTTCAGTCGAAGCTTACAGGAAAAAAATTGCTGGGCACTCCTGCAAGAATCACAAAAGGTCACAGAAAAGAGCTAATGATGGCACTTTCCTTAGTAAAATTATGTGGAACTTGTCCCAAATTGGCTGATAGTGACCCAACAGGAAGACACATCAGCATCATTAAGGAATATGTCTGAGTCTAGAATATTGTCTAATGATGCAAGCAGTAACACACACTCACACACACGCACACACACACACACTGGCATTATGCACATATGTTCACACAATTACAGACACAGAGATTTATGAAACTTTCTTGTTTGTAGCACCAATCTCAATGATGCTCTCTAATGATTTACCACAGCAATATGAAGTGGGAAACACTGCCAGACATTTTACATAATTCACTTTTTTTCCTCTTAAATATGGTACTGATGTCACTTTGTAGATTATTGGGGAGGGAGGCAGTTCATTATGCCCGGCTATATCTCCCGCTGTCTGTCTGTTGCTCGTGAGTGTAACTCTGAAACGTGTATAGTCCATAAAACAAATGGCGGTTGTGTAGAACAGATTGTGTTGTTAAAGCAAACACTGTTTGTAACATTCGGAGGCAAGCAGAATTTCAGCATAAAAAGAGCAATAACCTGTATGTTACTGAGATTTATGCATCCCTGGATGGCGTGCTTCCTCCATAATGAGGGTTGCCAGGTAGTAAATTAGGAAATGCCTTTTGGCAAAGAGTGTACCCTCTATCCATACACACACTCACACACAGTGTATTGTATGCCTACCACTTTGTGAAGTCATAGATTTTTAGCAGCGCAACATGCATGTATAAATGCACACACATGATGAAGCACACATACAAACAAATGTTAAAGAATCCAGAATCTCCGCAACAACAACATGTGAAATGAGCTCTCAGTCTTTAAAACAATCCGAGGTTTCACTATTTTTTAAAGGTGCATGACATGACCTAAAAAAAAGGGGTTTAAAATCACAGTCTGGAAAAACACTCATTCCTTACACTCAGACACAGTCTCTCTCTCTCTCTCTCTCACACACACATACATGCAGCATGCACAGGATTCTGGGAAAGAGGCACCTGAGAGGAGAAAGATGTTAGAGACACTTTGTCAGGCTTTAAAGAGTCAGTTTGAACTGAGAGCTGTTGTCTTCCACGTTCACACATGCACATACACTCTAAAACACACACACCCACACCAACACATGCACACACACTAATTCCCTGTATGACTATGCCTTATTGATGGAGAGACAGGGCTGCATATCTAATGGCATTAGCGGGTGTGAGTGAAGAGGCTGCTGGGTGTGATCCATTTATATGCATGCTAATAACAGAGCACATTGGGCCTAGGACAAGCAGGAAGATCTCTCTTTAATCGACCATCAATCATTAAGATGCGACTTTCTGGTCATGCACAGCGCATCATTACTCTGCACACACACACACAGGCACAAACACACACTCAAAAACACTTCATCTGCAATTGTTCGTTTTCCTTCATCACCTCTCCACATACTGTTTATTTGTCTCAATCAGGCGCAATCATCCGCACAGAGTGGAACCAGTGAAAGTCAGCAAACTTTAACGACGGCACAGCTCGGTTCAAAAGAGCCTTTGTGAAGTCAGACTTCTTTTTCATTAATGAAGCACGTGGCAAATGCTAGCTCCCCTCTGTAAAAAACTTTGACCTCAAACTACACACAAACACACTTATAAGACAGAGCTTGTGAAGCCCGGACGCTGTGAACTCCTCTGCACAATAAATGTCATCCACGTGTTTCCAGTGAGGGTGGCCTCAGGAGTCCTGCGGTGGTTTCGGGGGGGGGTCAGAGTTGAGGTTAGGGTAGCCGGTCTCCAGTGGCCTGGTGTCAGACCTCAGCTCACACAGCCTCTGGTTGCTCTCAGAGGAGGGACTGGGCAGCAGGGTTTGGCTGCTCTCCCATGGAGTGAGAGCACTGAGGGGCCCTTCTGTTCGAGGAATGCCACATATTTCGGCCGCTCCACATACTGCACCCATCGTAGCGGAGAGGAACCTAACTGCGTCGGATTAAATGAGAATAGTTTGAGTGTGATTTCACCTTTTTACTATGGCTGGTAAAACTTGCTGACCCTCTTGTTATGTTTTAACATTACAAAAAGTACAGTTAAGGCCAGTAATGATGTCTTATTTAATCCATCCAAGATAAATAATCTCCTCAAACATCATCTGAGTGAGAACATTTTTCTCATGGTATCTAACCTTGATTTTTTTCTTACACAGCGAGATAATCAATCTTTAGGCTGCAGCAGACAAATGTAAAAAGTTGATTAGGCAGACAAGTTCTTGTCTCCAGAATCCATCACATGAACTGCTAAGCCGAGCAGTAAATCAGATATTTTTCGAAGGACCTTTATCTTGTATTTCTGAAGTATTAATTGGGTTTATCTCTCTTCCAGTCTCTTAGGTCAGGCAGTATTTTACAGTGGCCTGATTTCTAGGTTTGAGAAATCTCCTCAAGTTGACGGATTGTTTTCCGCTTGACGTTTTTCCAGATCACACCGTCCAAGTTTTGCACCGTAAACCCTTGTGCAAAGAAGAAATCCAGACACACCGTGCGCACACTTACATCAACTCCATACATCTCACACATGCATCATTAAAAACATGGAAACTCACTTGCGCACAGTTGCAAAAACTTGCTCATGCTCACTACTCACTAAGACCTACATATGGCAGGCTGTGAGCCGGCGAGTTGGGCAGCTGGCCGGCATTAAATTGGATCCCTGGGTTCCCCACTGTTCAATGAGACTTAAAGCCATATTAAAGACATCTCCTACAGTCCTGCACCAGTGGGAGTGCATGGACAGTGGCCAAGGAAAGCAGCCCAGTGCCAGCCACACCCCTGGAGGACTGCATCTGCTCCCGCTCTCTACACCCTGGCCCCCTTTATTCGTTCACCATGACATATCGTCCCATGTGCCCATATGCCAGTGGTACCAGACTACACGTGCTTTAACACAAGACCGCCGCTCTCCACAATGGTAATAAACTTCAGCAAATATCCGTCTGATTGTGCGCTTCTCAGGGTTTTATGTGTGAGATAGATGGACACGGGAGATAGTATGTGTTTATGCATGCAGAGGCTGCCTTTTTTTTTTGCAGTTTATGGGTCAGCAAATAACTGTCCTCTGAGAGTTGTGTCCAAATTCAGGCGATCCCCCTCCCTTCTTTTTAAAATTTATGTCGAGCATTATTTAATCTGTTGAAGCTCTGGTGGGAGGGAGGGCTGGTGGTGGTGGGGATGGAGGGGTGTGTGTTTGCGCTTCCAGCGGCTGCTCGAGACTGGTCACTCACTGTAGTGCAGATTGCGTAGGCAGATGCTGTTTTATGCAGCGGGCTCGTTTTTTTTTTTTATCGCCGGCTTGTACTGCGCGCCAGTGACATAAAGCAAGCGGTGCAGTCATGCCTGAAGAAAGTGAGAAGGGCTGCTTGTGGAATCATTTCCCTTTGTATCTCACACATAATTGAGCGGCTCTCATTTCCTGCCAAAACAAATACGGAGGCTACATTTCACTGGTGATTAAAAAAGAAAAAAAAAAAAAAAGAGTTCTGTGAAAGAGCATGAATGCTTGAATGAGTGAGAATCGTTCCACATGACGGCGGTAATCTTTTTTTTTTTTTTTTGGTGGAATATGCGATATGATGTTTGTGCATTTTGTGTCTGACCAGAATCAGCATGCAAAGGTGTAAAACTCCGACTGTGGCTGAAGAGTAGCTGTCTCTCAAACTGCCACTTTGGTGGGGGCCCATAGAGAGCAGGGAAGGATAATGGGAGTAGTCTAATAAGTTTGTTTGGCTTGTTAGTGTGATTGTTTTCTCACAAAGCTAATTAACTGTCTTGGCCTTAGGGACCTTCCATCCTATATCCCACTATCACCACCCATCCACACACCCACACACCCACACACCCACGCACACACACACACACACATACATACACATTCATCTCTCCATCCCCACCTTGCTCGCCTGCCCCAAGTCCCCCTCTTCTCTCCCCCCCCCCTCACCAGCGGCAGCTCTCTGTCTCTCTGTCTTTGCTTCCTGTCATGTTTAAATTGATGGAGGGTCTAGTGATTGTCTGTATAGTCCCAAGGTGCCTTTCACCGCTACACAGGCATCCTCCGGATTTCTTCCTGGTCCACAGTTGATTACGATAAATCAATCTGAGGGGTCAAACACTTGGACTGGGGCACTGTCATCTCCAGTGGCTGTGGGGGTAAGTCAGCCCCCGGGATAAGGGGGCGTTTCCTGAAACCCCTGTGACCCCCCCTGGACCACTCTTGTTTCCGTGGTGAGACCTTCATTAAGGGACAAATCTGTTCCTGTAGTTAAAAAAAAAAAAGAAAAGGGGGGGGGTGTGTGAAGAGAGAAGTGGGGGGTGCTCTTGTTTTTCATCACATCCCTCTCTCTCTTCTACCTTCCGGTGGCCTTATTTCTCTGTCTGGTAAGGCTGAAAACTGACAGGTAACGGCAGAGCAGAGCAATAACGCCATCCCCCTGGCCTGTATAGCAAATAATGCCGGAGATTTAATCAATGACCAAGAGGAAAAGCAGGGCCAAATCAATAGAAGCCCGGCTGCTTGCTCCCCTGCTTTGAAGGTGAATCTGGGCCTTGCTACATAAATTGGACTAATTGAAGAGCATGCTAGGAAACAAGCCCCCTTACAAAGCATGTCTGTGTCAGCATGATGCTTGTATGTGAATTTCATCAACCCAGATGTGCAGAGGCGGAGATAATAAGCCGCCATAAGCCTGGAAAGAAAAAGTAGATGGGGTAAACACAATATTAGTCGCATTTGAGCTGATAACATCCGTCCAACCTCATTTAGGTGACAAGCGTGGGTGTATCGCAGCATCAACAGCAATACCACTTGGTTCAGCTTCTGGAAATTAAAGCTCACAATTTATTTTTCTCAGTACTGCAAAAGGATATGTTCATGCTACTTTGTTCCTCTTCATTCATCTATCGCAAAGTGGCGTCGATGATCTATGTTTTCATACTGTAAAATGCACGTGAGTGTTAAATGGGCCCGCTGCATGCTGAGTAGGGCGGGGGGGGGGCATAAATCCGGTGACAGTGATACATCCCATCAGAAGAGACAACAAATTAAAAACACTCACCCATGAGACGTTGCTGTTCAATAAATTGGCCTTATTTTCAGGGGGAAAATGGGGCTTTTCTCAACACAAAACAATCAATCAAAGTAAATGACCCCGCTATTCACAAATCTGTCACCGCACAGCGTTGCTGTATTAACCAACGGACCTATCGGTTGGTCAAGTTGAGATCTTCCCTGAGACCTCATTCCATCTCGGGTCTCCTGAGGTCTCAGTCCTCGGGTTGGCCTTAATTAATAAGTTTTGTAGTAATGGCGAGAACAACAGGAGGTGTTAACCCTGTTAGTAGAGAGGCATGTTATAGCATTAGGCTCCTCTGAAGGGAGCAGGGGAGGGGTAGAATTAAAAGATCTCTGCTGTGGATTGGCTCACAATGCACCAGGAAGGAGATCTGAGCCCAAATGAAATGATTGTATCAGATAGAAATCGATAGCAATCCATGCCTTCCTTAATCCTGCACTAGCTCCCAGATCACTCCCTGGTGCAGGCAATCTCTCAGCCATCATTACGACACGCAGATCGATAACGGGCAGCGAAGCCTCTGGTTAAGTTTCTGGCTACACTGCAAAAGTATGGGGAGAAGAGAGAAGAGGAGAAGGGAGACGAGACAAGATGATGAGAGGGGGGCTGAAGGGTTTTAGTATGGCTTTAGGTGTCTGACAAAGTACAACCGGGCTGTTGTTAGAGGTAATTAACAAGAGAAGACAGCAGAAAACAGGTAAAGAACCTTGCCAAAAAACAAACAAACAAAAAAAAAAACTTTAAATCCTGCCAAAGCTCCGAAGCACAAAATCTTTTGTTGTGTTGTGTGTGTTTTTTTTTTTTTTCACAATAGGGGATTTGAGTTAAGCGCCAAGCATATTCCGCTTCAAGAGATGGATGATGAAGCTTGGAACTGTGTTTTATGGTTGTGATCAGAACAGGTGCAAATCATCTATCAAGGCATAATAAAATTTTACAAAGTGCTTTCTTGTCTGCAATACTCCTGACATTGTGTGTTTCAGTTTAATGCCTCGACCAATGAAAGGGACCATCTCGTATGTCTCACTGGCAACATTCTCAGGGGATCTGAGTGGAGAAAAACAGGCTTGAGTTATTATGAGGTGGTGGGGGGGGGTGGTGTTTTTTTTTTTTTTTTTAATTTCGTGTTTTGATTGGTTTGTTTTTAAAAAAAAAGGTAGAAAAAAAAAAAAAAAAAAAAAAAAAAAAAACAACGATAAATCAGAACATTTGCAGACTGGGAGCAACACCTGCAGGAAAAAAAAAAGCATCATGAAGTAAATAAAACAACTTTTATGAGATGTTTGCGCGCAAAAACTCGCAAGGTACTTTGTCATGCATCTTCCTTGAAAAATTAATTAGTGTATTTATCATTAACACCAGTGGCCTTAACAGCAGGAGGATCCATCATTAACACCAGTGGCCTGAGCAGCTGGAAGCACAGAGAGAGAGAGAGAGAGAGAGAGAGAGAGAGAGAGCCTTTGGGTTCAGTCTCTGCTTTCTGTGTTTTGTAGTCAAGTCACAGTGTCTGTTTAAAACCCCTCAATTAAAAACGGCGAGTTGGGCGCTGCTTTAATGATAGCTGTGATTTTAATCAGGAGCACAGTATTCCTAGTAGGTCCTGGAGGTCTGGAGGCCTCACTGCACACATCAACTTATCTCTTTCTTAAAGCTCCCTTTTCTAATTTCCCACCGCCATCAAAGTCCGCATTGCTCTCCCAACGCTCACCTCCGTCCTCATCTACCCCTTTCCACCCCCCTCTAGCAGGCCTCGCTGTAAGGATGTACATATTAAAAAAAAAAAATAAAAAATACAACCAAAAGTAATTAATTCCATTAGCATCAAAATTCCACTCATGAGCAGCGAATCCAGGCAGGGGGAGCTGGTACAGGAAATCTCTGTGATGGAGAGCATAGTCAGGGAATATGAGTGGGAAGATAGAAAGAGTTGTTTACTCTCTCCATGTTCTCTGTCTCCTTCTTACTGTCTCTTTCTCTCCATCCCTCTCTCCTCCTCTCTGAAGAAGCCTGCTGGCACCAAGGAACTTCTCCCAGCAATTAAGAGGGGCCGCAGACGCTCAGCGTAATTACCGCCGCACATTGCTGCTGTCACAAAACTCAGCTTGCCCTCTGGTCATAAAAAAACACACTGAAGAATATCTAGAAATGAATTATTCAGAGTGATTGTTTGTACTCAATTATTCATAGGACCCCGGCGAAGGGAGATTTGCATCTCCATGCTGTAAATATTATTAATCTTGCCAATTACAAAATTCTCTGCCGCTCCAAATTCTTCAAATGATGTTCCAAATGTGTGCGGCATTTTATGGCCTTTAATGTTTAAGTGGCTTGAAATGAATGTGCTGCAGCTTTTACAAATCATACGGAAAAACAAATCAAGCTTTTTGGAAGGGAGATTTCTCAAAGTGTGTGAGTTTACACCCAGTGTTGGGAAGGTTACTTTTGAAAGTTAATGGGTTGAAAATTAGTAGTCCAGAGGCTGGAGTCAGACACACATGTGAAAGTCACAAGCGTGTCACGAGCGAGTCTCGGGTCTCATGCAAGTTCTGAGTTACTGTGGTGAGAGTCAAGCAGGATGAGTCGAGCCGTTGTTCAGGTCAAAGCAAGAAACGAGCCAAGCCACATGAAATTTTTATGCTCTCCTGCAGTTTCCACATTTAAATGAGTTAAAATACAACGTAACATTAATGGAGATATTGCAACCTGCAACTTAACAAATCCTCTTTATGTTTGACATTTTGTGGCAGTGACCATAATGCATTTAAAAGTTACGCAGGGTCTCAGAGTGGATAAGGTGATTCTAACACAGTGGGCACACAATTCAAATTACTGGTGTATGAAAGAGGCATTTAAAAAGGCAGCAGAGGGTTCAGATATTACTAAAAGACTAACATTACACTTTCAACCATTTAGTCATGAGCAGCTGTTTCAGCTTGTTACCTATCTGCAAAAATACATTTTGAAAATAGTTAAGTAGCTTGTTTTGGTTTTGGCTGTCCTAAACTTTTTGGTGAGTCAGACAGAAATTACCATAAAAGAGGCAGAAAAATTCTGTTGGCACTTAATAAATTTACATTTGATTAATTACATTTTCTCAAAAACTGTAATGGATTACAATAACGTTTACTTTGAGATCTAACTATGCTGGT
>JAQNCA010000007.1:11489625-11501180 GCA_029783725.1 Acanthurus tractus | reverse complement strand
ACCTTCCTGGTCCCTCCAGCTTTCTAACAACGCTTTCTCTCTGGGTGAATGGTCTCTGAGGGCTCAATTTAGGCTGTGGATAGTCACCCCGGCCTCAGATTAATGTTGGAGCGCTGGGCCAATTCACAGGGATTTGCTCTGGCATGTTCAGTAGGCTGTGTTAAAGGTCTTGGAGAAACAAACTCTGACACGCATGTAATGTTATACAACTGGATTCACTTGCATGAACAGCCTAGTGGTCACCGGCTCTACTTTCTCTCCCTCCCATTCTGTTCCTGTCCCTCTGATAACACTTTAATATGGCACTCCCGGTTACCTCAGATGTATCTAGCAGGTTGAAAATCTCTCCTTCAAATTGGTTGTGCAGGCAGACCATGTTGTTAATCTTGAATTCATGAAGGAAAGCTTGAACGAAAAACCCTAATCCCTTGCCTCGTTATAAAAACATCATGGCACAAATTATCTGCAGTATTAGGGCATGCTGGAAGTTCTTTTTATCTCCAGGGGGCCAAAAAGTGCTCTGACTGACTGAGCCTGAGTAGAAAAACACACACCCCGGGAGAACTCACATTGACTACTTGTCAAAGTTTCTTAGTGCAGCCAGCTCTAGGCCCGACTGCTCTGATGCAAGCACCTCTGCCTTATCTTCCGCTTTTTTCCCCTTCCACAGATGACTGAAGAGGACAAAGCAAGATGGGAAAAAAGTCACATCACAAATAGGAAATCAAAACAATTTATTGTTTGAAAAATGAATGGATATTCCCTGATTTGGTGGATTGCATTAATTTCCTTCCTTGGCATTATCAAGACGTTCACATGTGGATGCAATCTTCCCTTTCTGTGGAACTTTCTTACTTTTCCATAAATGGGTCATATTAGATTTTTGTCAATTAAAGCATAGAAGAGCATAGAAGGATGATTATTCATTGACTTAAATGGATGGAAATTGTGACTTGGAATAAACTCCACTGACTCCATTCGTAGTCACTTTTCATATATTTTACAAATACTTTTTTATATAAATTGAAAGCAAACGATATGGTTGGCCATATCGGTTAACCCAAACATGCAGTGTCTACATCTGATCCACTTTGGGAAACCAGTCACACCAAACCAAAATTCAAAAAAAAAAAACCTCTGTGGATCTGAGAGTCTTTTACAGTGCGTTCACTGTTCAGAAGTAGATATCAGCGTTAAAGTCAGA
The DNA here is from genome assembly GCA_029783725.1 of Acanthurus tractus. Taxonomy (NCBI): domain Eukaryota; kingdom Metazoa; phylum Chordata; class Actinopteri; order Acanthuriformes; family Acanthuridae; genus Acanthurus; species Acanthurus tractus. Next base: position 11,499,976 of record JAQNCA010000007.1, on the reverse strand, counting down.
GTAAAAGTCATGAAACCACTTAAACATTACACGTTATAATTTCTCTTTTTACCATATAACTAAGTGTAACATGCTCCAAAGCGGTGTTTGACAGATGAAACCGAAATTACTGATGCTCTCACATTCTAAAATCCTATTACTATGAAAGCCTCATATAATTGAGTTAAAAATTTCACAGTGTTTTACTAATCATGTGCTGCGAACATGTTCAAAGTCAGTTTCCATGTCAGACACTGTCTAATCCCTCTTTTTAATGTATCCGATCCAACGGTCCCCTTCATTAGGGTGCCTATAGGTTCCTCTTCCTCTCTGTGCTATAATGAAAGGAGAGTGTATGAAATAGGGATAGAGAGAGTGTTTGCTCTAGAGAGAAACAGCAAAGTTTTTTTTTTCCTCTCTTTACACTGTGTCCTTATTAGGGCTTTTCTTTCCAAAGCAAGGTCAGAGCGTCTACCAACTTTCAGCTTTATTAGCCTTGGGCTTGTCCTCAGGCACTAAGTGGCTCTCACGCAACACCACAGAATGCAACCTCTGATTGTGCCTTATGTCTCACTCTCCCTTTTTTCATGTTGTGCATTAGAGTTTTCTCCCTCTCCACCTCATCCTCCTCTCTGTTGCTTTTCTGTATTGAAGTTTTCCCGCAGCTCGCCTCTTGCCTCCACCCAAGCAGCCGCGTCTCTCCTCCAATCCTCCTCATTAGATTCTCCCTGGATAACCTGAGAAAAAGAGCTTCTCTGTCTTCTTCTCCGCTCCATCATAGCCTCTGCCACCCCAACCACAGGATTCATCTGCTGGCGACGAATGACCTTTGACACAAGCGCCTCGCAGGCAGGATTACCATTGAGTCCGGCTCAGGCTTTGTTCCTGGTAGCCGAGGGAGCAGAGAGGGTCTTTAATGAAATTCAAACTTTGGGCATGAGGAGCCATAGACATCTGAAGAGCTTACTTCCCCTCACCTCAGTCGCGATGTGTGGAGATCAAAAAATCTTGAGCCAAGCAGCATAGAGGAATGTTGCTCCACTCTGTGAATGCCCAATGATGATGAGAAACAATGGGAGGTTTAGGTGAGAACCAAGGTTTTTTGAAGGACTCAAATATTCTTGCGAGTGCTCTCAATTACTGTTCCGTTTTCTCCCGCTGATGGCAGCCAACGAGCCGAGAAAACAGCGAAAAAGTTAGGCAGAACAAGTTGAAATAAAATAAGATACAAAAGGGGGATGAAAGAAGTCATCTCATGTAATATAAGTTCACATCTCTCAATTTCATTTAGTGCTTCGGGAAATGTAGCAAACCGGCTGAGGCCACTGGGTTTATCAGTCTGTCAGGCACATCTGTGAAGCCATCCATCTTCTCACTTGAGGTGCGGAGCCATAATAACTGTGGATTCCATATGTTTCCTCGCCTTTTTCCAGATTGTGTCAAGGAAGTTTAAGTGTTTTCATTTCCACACAGTTCATCTCCGTGTAACACTGCAAGTACAGGCTTAACTCAACACAAGGCACGTGCAGAGAGCAGCATAAAAGCGTAAAAGGAAAACCAAAGCAAACTGGTTTGTTACTATAACTGTATACTGGAGATGTAAAAAAAAAAAAAAAAAATCACCTGGCAGAAAAAGTCAAAACACTCATTTTTAATTATGGTATTTAAGCCGTGAGGTTAAGAAAGATGTGCTGTTTGTCACTGATATACATGGAAAGAGTCCTTTAAATAGTAACATATAATCATATTAAATTTATATTTCATCACATACCATAAGCATCTACAATTAGAGTATGCAATCCAATCCCTACAGCTGGCCCAGGCTCTAACTGTAAGACCTCTGTGAAATGTGTGATAATATTTTTCTATTGGAATTGTGGTTGGAAACTGTACAGAAAGAAAGAAAAAAAAATCTTGCCATGGTAACAGCTGTTGGGATTATGGTGCCTGCTGTACTGAGATCTGTCAAGGGGTCTCAGAAAGCTGGGCATCAGTAGATGTGAAATTGCCAAATCTGAGAAATTGTTGAGCCACAAGTGTAAATCATCATATAACCGTCACACAATCAGCCAATCTTACAAAGATGCATCCGGCATGTAGAGGAGGAATGTAGACGTTGTTTCATCATAAGGAAATTCAAGATATCATCGCTGCTTACATTAACAAGGGATTATTTGCCTAATTAAGCCAAAATATTGAAAATAACCCCCTAAATCTTCGCTGTGCGCTGGTTTTAAAAGAAGACAAAAGAAGGATGATAAGCCCCTTTCATAAAATATATTGAGATGAGACTCTAAATTCTTAAAAAAGAAAAAGAAAAAGAAAAAGAAAAAGAAAAAGAAAAACACTAAATCTGAGAGGCCTCATCAATCATCAGGGAGGGGGCTCCATAGCTTGAAGCCCTGCTCTGGTTTTTGTCATTGACGAAAAATGGCTTTCCATAGAAAAATGAACGAGATCACACGCACGCACACACCCTGGTCCTGTATTGATTTTTATGGCGGATGGTGGGGCTGGTGTGTAGTGGAGGCAATGCTCTCAGAGCAGATGTCTAATGGTGTTTAGAGACTCTCCACTTTATCAAGCCAGGCCAGCACTGACAGTTAGATGCTGGAGGGCAATTAAAATTAAAGCCTGCCTGATTAGAATATCATATTCATCTGGATGGTAATTACTATGTCTGGCTCCGTATAAATAATTAATTATGCAAAACCCATGCAGCTGCCACTGGCTAGAGTTAACTGACTTTCTGTCAACGTCTCACAGTTCTAGAAAGGATAAAGAGATTTGGGAAATAAGCTCTTTAGCCGCTATCTGGAAGCCTGCTGGGGTGTGCATGCAGCGCCCATTGAAACAGTGGCAGCCTGCCCTCTGTGTGCAGGTGGCTCCAGCGAGACATTGTGGGGTTTCCTTTTGAAGATGTATTTGATTTTTTAAAAAGAAAACACTCTTTTTAAGGACATCCTCTTTCTCGTCCCCTCTGACTCCTTTTTTTGCTCACACTTCGCTCTCGTCTCACTTTGCGACACGGTCTGTCGCTCCATTATTTATCTTTTGATGAGAAATGAGATGATTTTTTTCCCCCCCAGTCTTTCTTTTTTCACTGTTACCAGCTCGTGAAGTGGAGACTCAAGTAATTAGTCTTGCATTGGTAATTAGTCTGCATTTCCTGCCTCTTGTTGAAATTCATTGACGTTTGATTGCATCATCCCTGCCGATGTGCACTGACATCTTTAAGCTTGTTAGATCGACTTCAGTGATCTGACTCTGTTAGCACAACAGCTGATGACTGGATGTGCTGCACTGTTGAATCATGTTTCCTGTAAGTTTTTACAGGGAATGAACATTTATTAAATTTATTTAACCAGAAAGTCTCTGGAAATTAGTTTTTTTTTAGTGACAGAAAGGGCCAAGACAGTGTACCATAACAAAGTTAAAAAAAAAAGTAAAACAACCAATAGGCAGTATGTTAGCACTGTGTTTATAAAAAGAAAAACTGATTTATTAATGGTATCTTAGATCACTTTAAAACATTAGTGTAACTCCCCGCCAAGGCTCATAGGTGTCAGCTATGACCGTGTGGAAAATAACTCTGTATTAGAGTTTAGTGTGATGAAGTGAGTCCTGCATGGCTAAGACTGCTCATATGACAAGAGCTCTTTGGTCGGATGATAAAAGTACCAAGAACATATTCCATAGAGAACGCTGAACCAATGTCACAAGCCACTTAAAAATATATATGTACATGCCAGAGAAACACTAAGTAATTTACATTTATAATTTAGAAGCATTTCCTGATTTTTTAGTTTTACTTTATGTAAATTTGGTTCGGTGCCATCTAGGGGTTACCGTCAGAATTCATTTGTTGGAGGAAATTCCATCCACTGCTGGTATAAAATTCTGTTTGATTACGCGTCTCCAAGACTCTGACAAAGACGTCAGGTTGATGTGCATTGGTGTGTTTGATTGCTCGTTGCTTGAAAAATAAACTTCATGTGTTATTCCGCTTAAAGATGAAGTGTCTTGGCCTTTTTTCTTTGGTAGTCTACACCACTTTACATCATGTATATTAAACTTTGTTGCCCGTTTATTAAAGATACCAGATTCAAATGCACAAAAAAATGACATCTTCAGAAGATAATGCTCAGTTCTTGAAAGATCTGTGCTGTCTTTGTTGTCTTTTACTTCATTTTGAGGAATGTCTGTGTTAAATTGAACTGCATTATTCTGAGAGGTATTTTCAATATCTTGTCAACACCATTTTTATCAAAAAAACTGAAGCAAATTGTGTAAAGACCTTCAAATTAATACAATTTCAGCAGCATCACAAATTGAGGTTACCAGAAGGTTGTTTTAACAGCACCTCAACCAGTTTGAACAGAATCTGGAGATTTAACCATCATGAAGGTAGGATTTATTGCAGGGCTGTGAGCCTGCAGTTTCCGTACTCAGAAACCAGAAAAACAGCTTTAGCCATGCAGTAGAAAGATATTTTTTTAGGACATTTTAATAGTCTGTGGCACTTATTGAAAGGTAAGAAGTATCTCAAATGATTTCCATCAAACTAATCCCTTGTGACAGATGGATATACTGTTAATGTATGAACAAAATCCTGCTAAAAAAAAAAAAAAAGTTTGTGCTGATTTTGCTCTGTTACCTCAGGATACTGTAGTCGTCTCCCGTTCAGGCCGTCAGCCAGACGATTAGAGCACCGCGCCAGAAAACATGATTCTACCATCCAACCATCTCTTAAATATAACAAGATGAAATTGCCAGAGTATCTTGTGTCAGAGGAGATAATTAGAAACACCAGCGGTGGAAAGTGGGGTGGGATGGTCAAACGGGAAAGAAGAGACGACAGTCACAGGTTTGGCAAATTATGTCCAAAGCATTCTTTTCTTATTATAATTTCTCTTCACGCAAATATAAACAATTAGCAAATGTTTAATAAGTGAAGCTGAAATCGTGTTCTTGGTGTACACTTCATTACTGTGACCTTCTCCAAAGACATCCATAGCTCACAAATTAGCTTCATGCTGTTAAGGACGTTAATATGGTAATCAAATGCAGAAGGTTATATAAGCAGTGAAGGTTATTCTATTTCATGTGGGAGACTGTGGAAAAGGAAATTGAAAACAGAGCAGAAAGACCTCAGGATCACTAAGTGTATTTATCAACCTTTACATGTCTCCTCAGTTACTCCATCACATACCCTCGCACAGCATTTAACCAAAGCTAATTGTAAAATTGTGCAAAAAAAAAAGGAGTGATGCTGACTAGCAAGAAAAGTTAGAAGCGGAGGAGCTGACCGTGCTGCGTGAGTCATATGATAAACATGCGAGTACTTATAAACTTCACATTCCAAAGTTTTTCTGAAACCCACATTTTTTCAGGTGGGAGTCTGTGCTGCATTTGCCTCTGAAACCACAATTGCAGCTTGGGGACCCGGTTCACCTCCCTGTCTGGAGAAAATCTCTTCAAATAGAGGAGCTGTGGATTCACATTATCTGCAGCTTTCATTTACAGCAACAATAGCTTGATTTATAACTCAAGAGGAGATGTTTGAGTCAAATAAACTGAGTGTTGGAGACTCGTCCTTTAAGCATGCACTGAGGCGCCAGTGCTGTGTGTTCTCTGTTGTTTTACTAATGTTTATATTGATTTTAGGGTTCCAGTGACCATTGGGATAAGGTAGCTAATTATGTCCAGCAATGTTTTACTTGATGTACGCATGTTTTCCCTCTTAGCCTGGAGGACTCTGTGGTGAGAGATGACTTGCAACATGCATTCTTTGATAATCTTTTCTCAGTGGGAGGTTTGGTGATTATGGAGATCTCAAGGCTGTAGCTGTGGGATATAAGCTCCTAAATAAGCACCATCCTGCCACTGTAGAACTGAGTTGAAGATGATGGCCAAATGGCTTGAGAGGAAAGTTCTGAATTTAAGTGTTAATCTTGTGTTAAGTTCTTGATCTGATGTTTTGGTTTAGAGTTTGTAAAAGCTGGAGCCGATCAGTGAAAGCTGGACAAGAAAAACACAACCACCAACAAGATTAATGGGTTAAAAGTGAAGAGATGGAGGAAGAACATACAGAAAATTGGTTTACAGAAAAGAAAGAGATCTGCTTTTGATATTTCAAAATCAAAACAGAACGTCTAATATCCATATATAACTTGAGCCAGACCTGTTTTGCCTAAAGTATTATTGAGTCAACAGACGACTGGTGAAAATCCGCAAATCGCTGAACTACCGACCAGAAAATCAGTCAATATTGTCTTTCCTGCGTTCCCAATTCTAATGTAAAACAGCCCCAGGACGGGAGCCCACAGCTCCATCCTGGCCTCCGCAAACACTTCTGGAGGGGCACCTGGCATTGCTGGCACACTGGACCTCACCACGGGGAAGGAGGTTGAGGTTTTGGCTCAGACTCTGAGCTTCTGTTTGCAAGGTCACAGCTGCCTCATTGGTGGCTCCCACTGCCTCGTCTGGCACTGATGCAGTGTGTGTCCTCCGCTGCCATCCTGCAGGAGGCAAAGCATCCCAACTTCCTTGTGATGGCAGTTTCAGACAGCGTGCTAGCACATGTCATCAACCCAGCACACAGTCATACCACTGAGGGGGCTATTCTGCACCAGTAGGGAGAAAAGATTACATGGAAAGGTGAAGAACTGGACTTGCAACACAGAGATTTCCCCTAAACATCAGCTAGACAGATGCATTTAAGACAGGGTCTGTTTATTCAGTCTCCTTGTTTGCAGAGTAATAGATTTTGGGGGCAAATGCACCACCTTCAGATCTTCCAGACATCCACAGAAAAGAGGAATAGGCATCCACAAATACAGACACAACAGCTGCTGATAATAAGATGCGACATCCAGCTTTGCCCATAAGATGAATGACAGTTATGTGAGCAGAGTGTAAATGAAGTTCCTAATACTTCTCTTTCAATATCACTGCTATCTTTGGGCGGCACCTGCTGCGGGCAGATATTGACTGGAGGAAAAGGAAAAAGGGGGTAGCTCGGCGGGCGGATGAGTGGGTGGGTGGGGTGGGGGGGATAGGTGTTGGAGGATCATGGCAACCGTCCACAGAGCACTTCCCCATTCCTTTGACTGGATGTTGAAAGGCGTGATTCCAGCCGGCAAGCGGGGGGTGGTGGTGGTGGTAGTGGTGGTTAGTGTGTTAAGGGGGGGGGTGAGGGTGGGGGGTGTGAGGAGTGCGTCAGGAGGTTGTTTGAAGACTTAGGAAGAAAAGCTCAGGGAAAATAAATCAAGACTGTTTCATGTAAGATATGAGATTTGCATTGAGCCTTTTCAAATGAGCCCCTTTATGTTGGAAAATGACTGACAGTCGTAATAGAAGCTCGACTCACGGAACGAGGAGAATGGAAATGGGCCGGGAGCCAAATCTTGTTTCCTCACGCAAAAAAAAAACAAGGACCAAAAAAGAAAAAGAAAAAGCACAGGTTTCAACGGGAAGCAAAGAGCACCGGACCAGCTGATTTCAGTTTAGCACAGCTCGTAATGTGGAAAAACTGGAAGCACTTCCTGTCCATAATTGCTACATATTCAAAGTGAAACAACTAGAAAAAAAAAAAAAAAATAAATATGTTTTGGTTGCCCGGAGTGAAATTTTTTTGAAGTGCAGGAGTGGAAGGGGAGGCCTACTAACAAGCCTGTAAATTAGCCACAAGGACAAGAAGACGTAGAGGGAGAGAATAACTGGTGCTTGTTGAAGGGAAGAAAAACACTAGTGGAATATAACAGAGGCAGAAGTAAACTGCTGTGGAAAATATAAGACAAATTCCTCACATATGGCTCCTTTTTTTTTTAAAATTACAGTCATATTCCTCTTTGTGGTGGATGAAAAAGTGTGAAGATACACTTGTTAGTGTGTGTATCTGTGCATCCATGTTTGTATATACAAGTGAACGCATACTGTATCATGGAGACACACAATCACACACAACAGAAACTTTGATGCACTACATATAGAGTCAGCAGACTGTGACCACTTTTTTTACTGAGGCAGAGCCCCAGTGGTGTTTCATTCACATGGTGTTGATTCCAATTACACCAGCACCAACATGTTTGAGATACACAGAAGAATGATGCATTTGCAAACAGCCCCCCCACACACACACACCCATGTTGTAATTTGATGCCTCTGGAGTGGATGTGTTGTTGGTAACATCATCCCGTTGTAGTGTCAGATCAGTTTGAGGCAAAAGAAGCATTCAATTTGCAGCTGCAGAACGGGCAACATCTTACCGCCACAATGCATTGTGTTTCATCACCAAACTCTGTGAGGTGTTGCAGGAAAAAATGAAACAGGAACAGGCCTGCTAATTGAAGCGGTCACGCTTCTTGGTTTCCATTAGGGTAATTGGCATATCTATTTAGGACATACATATTTTGTGGAAACATGTGCAACTGAGCCGTAAATGACGTATGAAAGCAATATAACGTGTCATAGTCAACAGTTACTAAGCCATCAGTTTCTCTTTTTTAACATGTTTCCCAACATATAAAAAAGATGCACAATATGTAATTTCTATATTAAGAGGTCTCTTTTTCAAAACAATTAAAACAAAAGACGTAGTTTAATGACATTCTGAAGTGGCTAGGAATTGTGGGATTTGTGTTTTTTTTTAAAAGCTACCATTGCAGATGAATCTATCCATCTAACTGACTCGGGCAGAAATGTTCAAAGGTGTATTGAAGTTTTACTTGTGATAAGTTTATTCATGTCTGCCTTTATCCTCTCTCACACTCTGTTAAAGTAAGTATGGATGTTGGCAACAAGCAAAAAAATAAATTCATGGTTACTATGAAAAGAATTTACAGATTTCTTAAACTTAAAACATTGAAACAAATGGGACAATGTAAGTACACGACCCCCCAAAAAATATGTAAGTATATAAAAAACATAAAAAAACAGTCATTACTAAACATTTAATCTTGAAACTGTTAGATTTTGTGAGCTTAACTTAATACTTGCAACCAGATCAGAGCCTGGCTACCACTGAAAACACTGAGCTGTCCTGTAAGTTTTTGTTAAATTTCTGGATTTTAGCAAACGCACAAACAGTTTCCATGTACAGAAGAAAAAAGCACATGGAAATTTTAGAGTTTCTAGAATTAATAGTTTGAATGTAATAATCCAAAGGTGCTGGATTCTGTGCAAAAAGCCAGTTGAAAACAAGACTGGTGAAAACAAAATCTTGAGTTAACAGTGTAATGGGGCAGAATAAAACAATAATGAAGAAGTAATGGCTAATCTTATCTGCACACAATAATCAGGATAGAGGGCTCTTTTCATAATATTAGTTTAAATTCTATGCAATCACAGAATAATGAGTTGGGTTAATATTTTATGAAATTGTGTGGTAATAATAGGGATGTGGGTTTTTTTTACAATTTGTATGGGGTAATAGGTTCCCCTTTTGTAATTACTTTCAGTCTAACACCCCCTTTTAATACGTTACCTAATGTTTACCTCTTCACACACAGGTTGAACTTATAACATTAATAATGGCAATTTCTTGTAGGTGCGTCAGTGCCAGGGTTCTGCTATTGTATGCTGACTTTAACACCCAGATGTAGGAGCCATGGTTATTAGCGTTATTAGTTACACCTGTGTTTCTCTGAAGGGAAAGGTCTTTACTGCCAAGGTACGACTTCAAACACTTTAACCTGGAAATACACATGGCAATTTAAATGTATAGCCATGAATCAGTGAAGGGATATTTATATATAACGTGGCAGATTAATAAAATAGTGTCTTTGTGCCAGAATTTTGCAGGTCTGCAAATGTTTTCTTTGCAGGACACAGTGGTACCACCTCAAACCTGACATTTTGTCCAATGGTTCATAAAAGATAAGTTTCAAAAACACCTTTGCTGCCAAAATTCAGTGAGCTGGCACTCTGTTCAGTGTCTTGGCTCACTCTGGCGCTCCTTGAACACTTGCTGGAGATTTCCCATCAGCAGTCACCTGATGTTGGTGGTCTAATGGTCGGGATGACCCTGTGGAAACGGGCGTAGTGCCACCCTGGATCCTGCCCATCTGCTGCGTACAGGGTGTAGAGCATTATCTAGTGGTGCCCTTGAACGGAAAACTGTATCTAACAAACTCTGTCACCAAGGTTAGGGATAAGCTGAGAGACCATAAAATGGGAGCCAAGGATCACATGTTAAAAGAGGTGATTGCAATACTTAAAATTAAAACTGTGCAACACACTGTTTTTGACCACTAGAGGACAGAGAAACTACAAAACAAACTCAGAAAAAGCCTTATCTGTCGATTAAATGCGCACCGTGCAGTTTGTGAACACTAGCAGTGCTATGGTGCAGTAGTTTTAAGGGTAAGTT
>JAQNCA010000007.1:11474336-11484798 GCA_029783725.1 Acanthurus tractus | reverse complement strand
CCGATCATCTCACCTAAATCTGTTTCTTTGGCTACGTTCACACTGCAGGGCTTAATGCTCAATTCGGATTTTTTTGTAAAATCCGATTTTTTTGCGAGTGCATTTGCATTTCCAATTAAATGCAACTTGAATGCGATCTCCTGTATGAACTTCATCTGATCCAAAAGCGTCTGATCTGCGTCGTTCACACTGTCATGAAAAGATCAGATACAGGCGCATAGGGGTGAAAAAAATCGGATTTGGGTCACTTTATCCTGCAGTGTGAACGTAGCCTTTGTTTCACAGTGCTCAGGCGGTCAGCTTCCCACACACTGGCACTTAAAATCCACGCTGCATCTGAAAGATTTACCAATTTACATCGTGAGTACGATTCATTTTCATTTTCTCTTTCTTTTGTTTTTTGACAGCCTACTTAATTTTGAAACAAGAACTAAACTGAAGTAAACCATGTTTTTTCGTTTTAATATTGGAAAGCAGAACTTGAAAAAAAAAACACAGAAATGAAACTCCTTGTAGAATTTTGAGTTTGGTTTGTGGTCTTTTGTGTTTGGACGGTGGGGCATTCGGGTATATTTTTGCATGAATCATTTAAAGCTCTGGAGTTTAAGGCAACAGATCCGATATCTAAAACTACCACAATATAAAAAAAATAGGGGTAGCTACGCTTTTATAGCAAAAGGTTTTGTGTACATACACTTCAGTGTCTTTTTGTTGTTTCACAGTAGCAATCCATAATGGTGAAACCGAAACTGAAGGCATTCTCTATTTACTTAATTAAATTTTTCCAAGGTTAGCGCAGTTGCCCGGGGGCGCCCCTCCCCCCTAAAATGCATTGTGTCTACTATTTTGCTGTCTTCCGACAAAAGTATAATATTAGATGTTGTATGATTAGGCCTACTTATGCAGGTTGGAGGTTTATTCTAAATCCAGTGCCTAGTGCATGTGTATGTGTCGTGTTGTCATTTCATTTTTACACATTTACATTTAGCCATTTGTCCGAAAATTGTCACAAGAGAGTGATGAGGCCCTCTAGTGGAGGTATAATGAATCTTCTGTTTTATTACCAAAGGGAATTGCACTGACGTCTGAAGTTTCTGTTTAAAAAGCCTGCAAACTAAACATATTGGTTTACATTGTGTGTGGATTTATTTCCTTGTTCTAACCTACAAAGATACCTGTCGCATTTTTAAGAGTTCATCCATATTTTTGCTGTCTTTTTCTTGAATAAAACCTTTTGACTCAATTTCAGCTTGTTTTGTTGTAAGTTGTCTTTTTACTGTTTACACATTCAAGTGACACTCCTGCAGCATAGATATTCTGATAGCCCTGCTTGTCCTGGAAAAAAGCCTATCACATAATTATGCATTACATGGTTGAGGTTTTACAGTGCTAGGAAAAAGTATTTGACTCCCTTCCCTTTTTCTTATATTTCTGCATATATGTCACACTTAAATGTTTCAGATCACCAAACACATTTCAATATTATACAAAGATAACCCGAATAAATATAACATGCAGTTTTTAATTAGTTTTATTCATTAAGGGAAAAAAACTCTCCAAACCTACCTGGCCCTATGTGAAAAAGAAATTGCCCCCATGAACCTAATAACTGGTTGTGCTACACTTGGCAGCAACAACTGCAATCAAGTGTTTGCGATAACTGGCAATGAGTCTTTTACATTTACAGTGGAGGAATTTTGGCAACTCTTTATAGAATTTTTTTAATTCAGCCACATTGGACCTGTTAAAGGTCATGCCACAGCACCTCAATGGGATTTAAGTCTGGATTTTGACTGGGGAGCTCCAAAACCTTCACTTTTTTTGTTTGTTTTGTGTTTGTTTTTAAAAGCCATTCAGAGGTGGACTTGCTGGTGTGTTTTGGATCATTGTCCTGCTGCATAACCCAAATGCGCTTGAGCTCGGGGTCACACACACATGGCCTCCTTCAGGATTTTGTGGTAGAGAGCAGAATTCACGATCCCATCAATTACAGTAAGTAGTCCAGGTTCTGAAGCAGCAAAGCATCCCCAGGCCATCACACTACAACCGCCATGTTTGACTGTCGGTGTGGTGATTTTATGAAATGCTGTGTTAGTTTCACGCCAGATGTAATGGGACACACGCTTTCCAAAAAGTTCAACTTTTGCCTCGTTAATCCACAGAATATTTTACCTAAAGTCTCGGGGATCATCAAATTGTTATTTTGCAAAACTAAGACGAGCCTTTCTGTTTTTGGTCAGCAGTGGTTTTCGCCGTGGAACTCTCCCATGGATGCCATTTTTGCCCAGTCTCTTTCTTATTATTGAATCATGGACACTGACCTTAACTAAGGCAAGTGAGGCCTGCAGTTCTTTAGATGTTCTTGGTTCTTTTGTGACTTCCTGGATGAGTCGTTGATGCACCCTTTGAGTATTTTTTGTAGGCCGGCCACTCCTGGAAAGGTTCATCACTGTTCCAAGTTTGATTGCATGATTTTCCTACGGGGGAGCCATGATTAGTTGGGGTGACTGACTGACTGTTTGACTGACTCTTCAGGCCCATATAGAAACACAGGTCCACACACCGCTGTGTGTCTCTTTGTGCCTCTGTGTGTGTGTGTGTGTGTCGGTAGGGAGGGAGGGTATTCGGGCTACGTTCCCTGCCTTTCTAATAAGCCACCGGCTTGATGCCACTGCTCTCCTGCATTGGAGGAGATAAGAACTGGCAGAGCTGTGGTGTGGGCTCCCATTGAAACCCAGTGTGCTGCTAAGCTTCCTCACAGCCCCCAGCAGAACCTCAACATACACACACGCACACTCAAACACTCACACCGCCACACACGTGCACCTACACGCACACAGAAACACATACATGTTACAAAGCCAGCCGCCAATGAGGTAACGTTTGTGATTACAGATGCAAGAGCACAGACAGCGCATTGGGAATATGAGGTGGAAGGAGCGAGCGAGGGAGAAAGGAGAGGTAGAAAATAACAAGTATTAGGTCCACTGAGACAGCATTAAAAAAGCACAATGCCCTGCTTGTTGTTCAAAAAGAGTGAGACTACTGAACTGAGGAATCTCGACTTCTTTTTCTATCCTTGTGCAGGCTTTAAAAAATTACCACACCAGCAAGACTCATCCCGCCCTCATTTACCATCTTTCTTTTTTTATATATAAATATATTTTTACATGCTTCAGCAACAGTAACAATTACCTTATTGAAGAGGAGAGACATTTTGAATTTGTGGGAGCTAAGGGGATGTCATTTGCATATCAAACCTTGTTTTTCAGGCCACGGGGGAGTTGAGTTCTCTTCTTTAACCGTTTGAGATTAACCCCATGCAAATGGAGCAGATGCCAAACTCCAATAAATCAGCACTTAGGAGAGCCTACATCTGTGGAAGACATTGTTATGAAGGCCAATCCAAACCTTCCACACCCGGTCTGCAGTAATTGTGAAACTGTTGCTTATCCATCTGTGGAGTGTTTTGTAAAGGAAAGAGAGGAGTCAGCTTTTGTGCTGGAGAGAGGCCGAAGTGCTATTTTGCTTTTGTAGAAAATTCTGTCACCTCGTTAGCACGTTTACTAGCGAGTGACCATCAGCTGTCAGCCATAAAAATCAGCTGCCTCAGGGCCCTCTGTCAGTCTACTGTCTTTTCTCTCACTGTCTGTATTCACTTGCAAATATTTTGGTAATAGTCTAACAATCGGGCTGCTTAAATAGCTGACAATGGTGACCATGGATCCCCTTGCAAGTCTGTGGATGCCTGTTTTTTCCAGCAGGTGTTGAGAAAAGTTTAAATGTGCTACCCGAGAGAGCAAGATTTTGAGCTTTTTTTCTGCACACGCCAAAGAGAACTGAAGAAAGACAAATACTTGAATACACCTTTATTCCTAGAGCTAGTGTTGAAGCAAATATTTGCTGAATTCTCTTGAATTGTTGTAAGAGTGGTGGTAAAATGGGTAAAATGAAAAAAAAAAAAGAAAAATCAAAGTTTTCACAAGGTTGTGCTACAAAGGGAGATGCGGTGCAGCAGAATGATAAATCGGTTGTGACTGAGTGTGGCAGCATGGATTTTGTTTGTGAAGATAAGAATTTGAGGGTATGTGTGACAAGAACAAGTACAGCTCTCTCTCCGCTCGCTATTTGATCCAATGGCACACTAGTTGCATGAAAGTGATGAAATTGGCATGGGGGAGAAGTAAACACTTGCTGCTGTGCATCTACTGGTCCCAGTCACAGTGGAGCAGATCTGGGCTCATTCCAACCTACAGTAGTGCAGTATTAAGACATGCAGCTTTGTGTTCTTCCAGATGGGCGAGTTGTGAAAGCCAGCAGAATGCAGGGCCATATGATTGGAGAGAAGCTTGAAAATGCAGGGCACTCTGGATTAATGTTTAAATAGGCCACTAATTGCATTTATGAAGAAGCTGCATAGCTGAATGATGTAACTGATCTAATTCATAACAGTCTAAGTAAAGTAATGAGTAACGGACTAAAAGGAATAATGTTTTGACTGTGTTAATAACTTTGGAAAATTGTGTTTTAATTGTATGTCCTATTTGGAATTTTGTAATATATTATCGTGTTCTGTGGGTATCATTTCTTTTTAAGTATATTTCTTTTTCTAGATAATTTATAGATATTTGTGTTCATATAGGAATGAACCGGCCACAGTTTAAGAGTTTACATACTGAATTTATTAGAATGTTTCTCTTCTCTGCCTGCTCCACTGTGCTGGTTGTTATTGTCATTCAATACATCCAGTTGTGCTGTTTATTTAGTTTATAAAGTACAGCTGCCTCTGATAGAAATAAGCAGAAACCTCTCTCTTTTGTATTGTAGTAGAACATCAGATGTTTGGAATAGCAAGTCAGTAAAAGCCCTCATGAACTGAGTGAAGATGTTTTCATTATTATATTGCGTCAAAAGGCTTTAAGAAAAAAAAAAGACATTAGCTTGAATGTGGTTGTCAAAAACTGTTGCTCTGGAGCTCCGACTTTAACTTGCCTGCCCTCTGGCACTGAGGCAGTAATGTGCAATTAAGCACATGTGTGAATGGAGCATGTTATTGTCCAAAGAATTCCCAGCAAGTGAATGAGCATGTTGATGGTCTCAACATGCTGACACAGACCCAAAACACTGCCGCATTTCGTTTCAAAGTGCATTTACTCAAGTTTGGTACTTAAGTACAGCTTTTAGATATTTTACAACTTTTACTGCACTACAGCTCAGATGCTTATGTTTCCCTTTGACTCCACAATTTCAGTGTAGGTTTGGTTTAAGTTGAGTTACTTTACAGGTTCAGATTAATAATAAAAGATAAGGTTAAAAAAAAGAGTTATGTAATGCTATAGTTTGTATTAATGCAGGGAAAATAAGGGGCTTAGCAGACACATATATGAAATAGTCACAGTAAGTTCCACCAGTATCAGCTATTATCAATGTGAAAGTAACAAACATATTAATGCCTTCATAATTGTAATCCGGTAAAACAAAATATGCATTTTTCTGAATTTAGACTTTTTCATAATAAGCTCATTTAATTTAGGTACTTTTGTTACACATGGTGATGCTGTCTCTTTTGTACTTTGACTGAAGGAACATTTCAAATGCACTTTTTTTAAAAAACAAGGTATTTCTGCACTGTTGTACTACTACTTTTACTTGAGTTAAAGATTCTTTCACCCTTGCGCATTGTGTAGCCATATGATAAAAAACAGTGCTGTTTTAAGCAGTGTATTTACACTAAAGTTCTTATACTGTATAACATGTGTTAGCCTGTACACACTGCATTGGCAGTAGACAGTTTTTAAGGGCCATACTGATAGTCTAAAGCAGGGAAAATCCCCCTCAGGAATTCCCCTAATACCAGAACCTCTGAGAGGGCAAAAAGAGGAGGGGGGGGAGCAAAACTGAATGACTGTAAGAAGAGTAGAAACAGCAGGACTGAGGAAGAGAGAGAGCTGCCTGGAGGAAACCGTGCAGGGAAATGTATATGGGAAGGAAGTAGAAGGGAGAAGTAAGACAGATTTTGAGGATTTAGTAACTCAGCCCAGCTGTCAATATTATCAGGTCTCAGAACCATCCTGAGCATGAGTCTGTAGAGAGAGCTGTCTGTCAGGTGGAGAGCAAAGGGCTGATAACAACTTGGGTTACACCGGTGGAAGAAACTTGGCAGTATTATTTCTATAGATGGGGATGAATCCCTCTGCAGTTCTCACATGAATATTTGTAAACGCTTAGATTTCAGGGTCTTCCTGTGTGACTCTTAATGACTTAATGACTCAATAAGTGAAAAAGGAGAAAGCTATTGTTGAAAGACTTATGTTAAAAAGACATTGTTAATTAAAAAATAAGGGGGAAATGTGCTCAAATGTCAAAAAGCCCTTAATGATTCAATACTGTCGTTGCATATGGCTTTTTAATTGAGTGTCATTACATTTAGAATCCATGTTACAGAAAAATTGAACATTATGGCATATGGGACCATCAGCAAAACCATATGAATTATGTCTATGGAGTGATTTAACCTTTTTAGGTTTTATTTCAGCTCTTTAAAGCTGCTTTCATAAGCACCGCCACATCTCAGAATGTACATTTTAATTGAGCTGAACATTAGCTGAGCCCAGATTCAATCATACATTTGGAACATCATGACAAGGTCAGCGTGTGACATCTCAGTCTTAAGTTGCTGTAACTGCTCTCCTGTTAGCAAAAAGATCAGCCAGTTCACTTTTATCTCTATGGTGCTTCTGCAAAACGATAAATGAAATTAAATCATCTGATTTAGTTTGGATGTTCTAATTTACTCAAAAATGTCCTCGACAGCCTCGACTGTCTTTAACAAACGTAAATTTTGTTTTCTGTGTATTGTGTGTGTTTTTTTTCCTGTTTCTGTGCCCAAGTTTGTCTGTGTTTTTCGTGTATGTTGGGCTGTGAGGATGCGTTCCCATCTCTGGTGCCCTCTCTGTAGCGTGCAGCAGAGCTCGGTCCGAGCCAGCCTCTTCCCTGGCACAGGCCACTACCAGGGAGGATAGCAGGACTGAGCCAGCTCCCTCTGCAGCTGTCAAGCTCTATGAAAAAGTGGTCCTAGAAACTTTTAGAGGGGTCCCGAAACATTTGCGGGCTCTAAGATGCCCATCATAACACAAACACAGAGAAATACTGAAGCAGATTGAGTAAAATTTATGTCGGCAGATTTTTTCCTATTGCGTAATATGTTAAGACTTAATGTGAATATATAAACCCGATCATCCCAATTATCGTTTTATCTGCAAACACCACATGGTCTCCACATAGTGTACACATTTAATCTATCTAATGTTTCATTGTATTATAATTAAATTAATAGACAAAAGCCCGAGAACTAATTTGTGAAAAGAAGACAAGAGTAAAGAGTCAATTACAATTTTATAGGACAGTTTAATGAGGTTTGAAACATAAAGTAAATCCTTACATTGCATAATGGGTTAAAAGGAAGGATTCATTTTATTAACTTTTCACGGCATCTGGGAATCTCTATGAACTCACTCACACCCACTTAGAAATGCAAGCATTTTAAGCTAGATCTATATTTCTGCAGGGATAGTGTAGGCTCAGTAGTTAGCCTACACTCTCTTGTGCCTCCTTCTTGCAAATATGACTACACATCGCAGCCACAGCAGCTACAGAGATACCATGTGAGCAATAGAAGAACTGTAATGGAGATTGTTGATAGTGAAGACAGCAAGTTTATTTTTAAGGACATTTTGCTTTTTTGCAGTAACAATCATCCGGCAAAAACATCTCCACTTGAAATCTGCTCAACATGATCACTGTGCTTCATCACTGTGAACAACATTAGTAAGAACAGTGACTGCACAGCAGTCTTCTCTTTTTCAGTACTAAGACATAGCAAAACAGGTTTCCTAGACAGAAGTAGCCACAGTGAAGCTGCTGGAAAGCAGCTGTGTGCTGCTCTGGCAGTTAACCAGATGTACATTTGCAAAATCAACGAGATAGTCCTCTTCCAAAGTCTCCTGAAAAGCACACAAAGGTGAGATAATGCTTTTTCATGGACCTCCCACATCCCTTGTATTACATAGTGAAAGAAAGAATGCAAACACAGTCACTAAGTATAATTAAAGAACAATACGGTCTGATTATCTCTGACAAATTCACCAAGAGTTGTGGTAGTTCCGACAAAAGACCAAATCTAGTAATTAACTAAAAGCAACAAGTTTAGCCTCTTAAACCTAGCCTAACACACATTAAAGGTCTACTCTGATGGTATATACAAACATTTATACTGTTACTTTCTAGGGGCTGTACTGTAATAAAAATAGATTTTATTCATGTTTCTTCATTTGATATATCTGTTAGGTAGGATACAGTGTATTGCATTACAACATGCTGACTGTATCTTTGGTTAATCAGCTGTCTGTTATAGTTTGACACATGATTCATAACCATTCAGGTCATTTGTAATCCAGTATTCTGAATTTGTTCCAAAGTATATTTATGACTGAAAACAAGTATAAAGAAGAGAGAGTTTGCCAGGAAAAACAACTGACAAAATCAATCAGTCCTGTCTTACGCTAGTTTGTAATGACAAGAAATTCTCCTTGCTGATTGGCAGAGGAGAGCAAGTGTAAAGCCATTGACTCATCATTTTTGGCATGATAAATACAAGAGAACAATCAAGGAAGCAGTCAGCTCATAGACACCCCAGGGCCCTGTCTTGTGTCAAGGCACCCGCCACCTCGCCAGCTATTTCCTGTTGCAGAGTACACACACTTAATGCCCCATCTCCTGTCCCTCCAATCCTCCCTGATTCCCTCCTTCATGGGGCCCCGTGGCCGTCATGCATATCAATGCTTTATGAGAGATGGAGGGGAGGGAACGAGGGATGGGGAGAGGTACAGAGGCAGGGAAGGCATAGAGGGAGGATTGGCCAGTGCAGTGAGGCCTAGGCAACAGTCGGAATCAATCAAGTCTGTAGGATTACTGCTCCACTGAGTTGTGATCAATAGATCCTGAACACTATCCCCTGCTAGGAGGGCTGACAGGGTAAATGAGGGTCCGAAAGCTGCGCCCCACCCACCACCATCCACCCTCATCCCATCCCAATTTCTCCAATTCTCTCTCTCTCTCTTTCTCTCTCTCAGTCACCACCTTCCTTTGGTTAGTCTCAGAAAAAGGAAAAGCAAAGAGGCAAAGATGCCGTTTTTGTTGGTAGCAAAGAGGGCAAAGACTCATTCTTGGTCCACTGGTTTTTAACAATGCCGGAGGAGTGTTGCATATTCAGCTAAGAGGAACATCTAGCCTTTTCCCCGGGGCTTTTGTCCCTCTGGGTGCACTTCTTTCTTGTTTTTAGAAATGCTGGAGAAACTTTTTGTTGGGTAATGATGAAAAAAAAAAAAAAGGACAGGCGTGCTTGGTCTTCCAGATCGGATTCTTTGAGTGTGCTGCACGCCCAAGAAGTGCTCAAGATATTGAACATATCAACACTTGACAGATTTTTTTTAAAAAAAAAGCCAAAAGAAAAACAACAGACCGACAGAAACGGATAAAAAAAATACAGGTGATTCCTTTGAGTCTTTTCTGTGAAGGAGAAAACTGTTACTTAAGATTCTGAGGATTTTTTTGCGAGGAGAGTGTTGGAGCCTTGTGATATTCAAATGATACAGGCATCTGATCTGAGGAACAAAGTGTTTGGCTGATTGACAGGAAGGTTTCAGCCTCTGACACCGATCTCCTCAGATGTCAGCAATGATGACTTGAAATTTTGTTAAGCAAGATCGCCCCTCCTCCTCCTTCATCATCTTGCTCCTGTACAAATTACATTCCCCCATGTCACCAGCAGATGGCACTCCTGTTATCCTGATCCATGGTGTGAGCCTGCACGCCTGCAGGCTGAGTTTTGGACTGTTCAGGGTTTAACTATGTGTAAAAGTACCCCAGTTCTCAAATGCCTGGCGGCTGAAGGAGAGAGAGAGAGAGAGAGAGAGAGAGAGTAAGAGAGAGAGAGGGAAAGAAGAGAGGCAGCCCAAATAACAGGTTCCCTGGCCATGAGCCAACAAACTCACAAACGCTCACACATGCTGCAACATAACAATAAAGCACACTCTTCTTCTGTTAATAGGCAATCTGTGTTGCCATGAACATTTAGTCTAATAACTGTTACTGCCGCGTAAATGATGTCATAGGCCTGTCATTGTCTGTAAATTATGTGGCTGTCTTTGATGAGCCTTGTTGTCAATGAACCACCTTTTTACAGTTTGACCGAGTCATCCGCTTTCCATGGTCATAAAATAAGCAAAATGCTTTTTTTTTTTTCTGTCCCTAAAGGATGACTTTTTTTTTAAATTACACATCACACATCACTAAATGTGCAACTGGTTAAGAGTTGTTTTTAATAGTTTGAATCCATTTTTTGTGTGTGTTTGTGTGTGAGAGAGAACTTGATGTCTCTTAAACGCCCATAATAACACAACAA
>JAQNCA010000007.1:11444318-11459459 GCA_029783725.1 Acanthurus tractus | reverse complement strand
ACGTTTATTTAATGCATTTAATGTCTTTCATTAAAAAAAAATAAAATGAAACAATGGGATGAATTGTTATATATTTTTTTAGGAATTTAAAATTATTTCTAAAATATGTACGCACATCTTGGACACACTTATTTAAGCTTAGATACATGGAAGTAAAATGTGCTGGATGTAAACATGCAGTGTAGCTGTACACACTAAAGATGACACAAACTGATGATGAATAAAAATTTAAAATGTTTTACAAAAATATGACTTAAACTTCATTGAAAATGTCATTTATAAAATTAAGTTAAATCAAATAATTAATCTGACAGTGTCAAATATTTTTATCCAAAGACTGTGACAAACACTTCAAAAAAAGTCAGGTGACACACTGAACTAACTGCTGTTTGTCTATTGCTTTACAAAAAGGGAGCTAATGGCAACATGAAGACGCACGGTTTCCTCTGTCATTGCATCTTCCCCCAAAAACGAGAGTGCTGAGGTAGAAACTGCTTGCCTTTTTTATTATGAATGAGGCTGTGAAAAGGACAATGTCAGTGATCCCACATCAGCACTTCCCCTGTGAAACTTGATATTCCACTTGATAAATGCCTGTCATTGTCTCTTCATGTAAGTGAGCTACAGAAGTTCACCTCTTTTGAGAGGCTGTGGGTTGGTTGTTCTTTTCACAACATGTGAGATAAAGAGTCAGCGCCTCTAAAGAGCCTGTGCAGCACAAAGAGTGCCGAACAAAGGGAGCTTGTCACCAAACCAGGTGTCCAAAATAAGATTTGCATCACCTGTGGTCGTCGGTATGCAGAAGCTGTCCTGACGTCCCCTCTTGCCCTGAATGTTTAAGATGTTTCCCGGCTTATACACACCTAATGCAAATGATCAGCTCGTCATCGAGCTCTGCAGCAGCCTGATAACAACCCGTTCATTTAAATCAGGTGTGTTCGGACAAGGAAAACACTAGGTTAGGGCAAAGACAGCATTATATGGTGTGAAAAATACCCCGAGTGGCTGGTGTGAGCACTGTGTAACTGCTGAAAATAAACACCTCACTTTTGTTCATGAAGCACCATGGGCCCTCTGTTTCCATATCTTTCCCTCTTTTGCTCTCTCTATCTTTTCCTGTCCTCTCCTGTGTTACTGTTCACCCATAAACAAGGAAGCCACTTCATACATCATCTGGCCCCTGTGGAACCCAGAGGTGCTCGGCTCCTCTTCTTCAGGCTAAGAGATCCTTCCTTCTTTTTGCATGTGCAGAAATGGATCACTATATTAATGTCCTGTGTCCAGGAGTGATCCGATGATCTAATGTCCTCTCTAGGTTTATTCAACACACGGGAAGATGTTGCAAAAGGATGGAGGAAAAGAAGCTGAATTTACAGAGTTATGATCTTGTCATCTCTCACCCTCTCTCTCACTTACTCTGTCAGTAGGCACACGGTGAAGTGGGCTGTATTGATCTATTTACCTGCTCTTCCCCTCTTTTTTTCCTCTCTTTCTTTCTGTCTCCCTCTCACTCCATCTCATCCTACACACACATACACCACACACACACACGTACACACACACACACACACACACATCCTATTTCCCATAACAGATGTACCATTTCATCACATGAAGACCAAGGCCAAGCTTTGAGCTTTCAGTGCTACATGGGATCCATTTAATTTGCAGCAACATGAAGGGAAATGAGGCCAGATCTGCCAGGCTCAACTCACTCCACCACCCAGGTCATAATGAGCAGCAGCTAATCATGCTCATCCATTTACTCAAAGATGAGAAAAGCATCACATGCACAGCGAAATGTCTCCACAGTTCCATCCGTGATTATATACCCGGCAGCATTCACTTGTCTCTGCTCAATTTTACAAATGGCATCCTATGGTAAGTATGTAAAAAGCTGCCGTATACATGTTTACGTGTGTGACTAAAGAGTACGTTAAAGCATGGTGGCCTCTGGTTAAATTAACTTGGATTGATAATGGGATGCAACCTCATTTTAACACACACACTCAGAATAAGCTACATCTTCTTTATCCTGGGAAATAATCTATCACCTTACAATTACTGTATGTATGTCCTGGTTCTTATAATATTTCAGCATGTAAATGCATTTCCAGGAACTGAAGCAGAACAAATGCACAGAGACCCAAATTGTTTTTTCCCCTAGTTAATGGGCATATATTTCCTATTAGACATAGGAATAATCCTGCGTGCTTTATAATTTGCTGAACAAAAGCCACAGTAGGATTTTATTCATCATCAGCTGTGGTAAACAGTCTGAAATGCACCTTGGTACACGTCGGCAGCCTACTTTTTTTTTTTTTTTTTTAAAGGGGGGAATAAAAGTGCACACCAAACTTTTTAGCATACACAGCCCATTTGCTATTCTTGACATGAAATAGAGTTGGCCTCTCCGAGGGACTGGGGGTCTGTTTTTGCTGATTCCACTCTGGTGGTGAGAGAGTGCAAGGTGGGCTGGAGGGGTGGGCCGGTGCTGCTGCTGCCGCTGCTGCTGCTGCTGCTGCGGGAGCTGGAGAGAGCCAGAGGTCCAGGGCGTGTCGAGCCGCCAGTCACTGTTGGATGTTAATGTGCTGAATAACAATCTAAAGCGATCCGTCATTAACATCTGTAACCAACACGCCAAGCTGAATGACTAATGCCCCCGAACGCACAAATTGGATGAGAAAGGCAAACAACCTTTGGAAACTTACAGTAATCAGGAATAACAAAGCGTGTGCTTTTAAGTTCCCTGGGAATTCAGATGGAGAGAAATAGACAGTAGTATAAGCGCACTGTAGCAAGTTCCAGTGCCTTGGTTTCCTCCAGAGAATCAAAGACTTCACATTCAAAAAAAATGCCTCACATTCAGGGGAAACACTCTATGAAAGGTTTATGAGATACAATCCCTAAAGGGCCTTAAACAATGACAAACTCATCCTAACTACTGGATTTTTTCGGTGTGCAGTTGAGGGGGAAAAAAAAGTAACTGCACCACAGTCAGCCACAACAGGGCTCTTTCTTTTTTTTCTCTATTTCTCTCTTATATTTTTTTTCCCCTATGTTTTTCTCCCTCCATGCACCCACATCCAAAAAAAAAAGTATTATTCGAATCCACACCAGCTGAACAGAGATTACACATACGGAGGCTTGAAGTTGCTGATAAAAAAAAGTGATAAATTGATTCACAGACATGGTTGAATGAGTGAAGTGACGGCACGTTCCTCCTGAGCTTTGTGTGTTAGCGAATACGTGTGTGTTTTTGTGGCTGTAAGCTTGTGTTTAATTCCATCTCCAGCATGACAGCAACAGTCCTACAGCTTTTTTTTTTTTATTTTGTCTCGCATTGGGCAGCAACCTAACCTCCTGAGACACCGTCCCTCTGGAAGTCCATCAATGCAACATGGTCAGCAGAGCAGAATGTGTGTGTGTGTGTGTGTGTGTGTGTGTAAGAGAGAGAGACGAGAGAGAGAGAGAGGGTGTGTGAGAGCTGCGTGTGCTGAACAAGCACACGGATACACACAACTGCGCTCATACCTCTCTCCGTTCACTATTGCACCGCAGTTTCATCATCCACAGCACAGGTTTGATAGGCAGTTCCTCTTATTAGAAAACCTGGAGGGGGCGAGCCAGTGTTAAAATGAAACCCTCTTTATCAAATTGTGATGAAGTGCCTGAAGTGAACACAAGGTTAACCAAATTGCATATCCCTTCTGCTGAACTCTTTACACTCCACCATCGCCACGGCGCACAGAACCTTAAGACACAGGGGTTTTGTAAGTACAAACGAGATGAGAGAGGTGTTTCTCTACCCTAAATCACTGTGAAATGTGTCTCACTTGTTAGAATTGCAGCTTTGGCTCTAGCCGCGGGCTGAGATGAGGCATCTGAGGTATTTCTGGGTCTCCAGCATCACACCAGAGAGCCGCTGTGTGCTCCCGCCACCACACCTTGACAGTGACTTCGTGTGACAGCAGATATAATGTGATTTCTCCTGTCCCCGGGGTCTGAGGCCGATGATGGAGACTTCTGGGCTCTGCTTTGCTCGCCGGCGACAGCCATGACAGAAAGAAAATAATGCTTGAGCATGATGATTAGTGGCATTTTTCACACGGCTTGGACATCCCTCGGTCTGTGCCCTGTTGGCCAGGCTTCGCTGACAGAGAAATTAGGTCCCTAAGTTCAGCTTGAACATTTTCTGGCGCATGTTTGCCTCAGTTTTGGTAAAAAAAAAATCCCATCATCTCGCTGACACTCCGTCAGGTGATTTTAGCATCTACTCTTTTAACCCTCACAAATTAGGTATAACACTCAATGCACTGTGGTTTGCTCTACAATTTGAATTCACAGTAGCTGAACGATGAGGATTCATAGGATGTCGTCACCTCTACTGTAAGTATGTCACATCAGGTGAAGCTGTGGTGTGTCAAACCTGCAGGCTGCACATGCCTCTGCTGTCTCTGCAGTTTATGAGCAAGAACAAAGCTAACCACTCCTGTCACGCGTGTTTTATCCTGTTGTTCAAAACACAAAGCATTTCTGTCTGAAGTTTAGGTTTTGAGCCAAGCCAGTGTAGTTGCAGCTGGTGCTGAAACAACATTGCTTAATGAATCGATTAGTCTTAGTTTTGACAACTGATTAATCGTGTGTGTCACTGAGTCGTTTATCAAGCAGATATGCTCAACATTGTCTGGTTATAATTTCTTAAATATGAGGATTTCCTGCTTTTGTCTTATTTATAAAATGATTAATAGAACACATTTGGGATTTGGATTGTTGTTCAGGCAAAACAAGTAGAAGAAAGTCCTCCAGTTTCTTGGAAAGTTGTAACAATCATTATTCAGTTTTTTAATGCGGTTTATGGAAAAACTGCTTTATCTGAAAAAATAGAAAGATTTATTTGAAACACTTAATTATGAGAATAATATTTTTTGGAGCTCTTGATGGTCCAAATACACAAATACACTGTTATTTGTGTGTGTGTGATAGAGGGTTTTACCTAAAGTTGTTATTCTGAAATTTGTGAAAACTGCCTGTTCACTTTTGAGAGTTAAGGTTAATACTATTTACTTACACTTTTAGATTATGGTTTACATAGCTTATGAACTAATACGTCTAGCATACAATTCTGCATAGTCACACCAATTTTAGTTAAGTTCTTTTTTGTGCCAGTTTGTTTTACCTGCAAATTTGTAAGTTTGTAGGTGCTGGTAGATTTTGTTGTCTTTGGATAGAGTCAGCCTCAACCATTTCCCTCTGTTTACACTCTTTGTGCTTAACTAAGCTAAGCTAACAGCTGGAAACATGCACATTTCTTGCGTGTTAACACTCAGTCTTCGATCCCAACCTCTAACTCTGACTAGCTCTCTGTGATTTCCTTGTGTTTCCCCAAATTATACTTGATCTTTGAATTGCAGCCTAAGATCCTAATGTCAGATCAATTGTGAAATCAGAAATACACACCTACATTAAGTATTTTCAAGTCAAAAAAGTTCAGGTCCAATTAAAGTTACGAGTGATAAGTGCTAAAATCCAAGTTAAGCTGAACACAACCTTTTTTTCCTGTCTAAGGTCATCAAGTTTATTGTCTAATCTGACTTGAGATCATGTCATGTGACTCAAGTGCATACTTCTGCTGATGCATCACAACATGAGTGGATACGGAGATAGGGGTCACATCCCCTCAAGTAAATGAAACATTAACAACCACCACCCCCCACCCCATCTCATATAAACACACACACACACACACACACACACACGCCATTTCTAAGATTTCTGTCAGATTCCCCTGAAAAATGCCAAAGTTTTGAATCTATCCTGGAGGTCCTTCAGGCCACCGCTGCTTCAGCTGCAACTGTTTTGCAGCCCTGCTCACTCCACTGTTTTGTTCTCAGTAATGTTACTCCCTCTCTGTAGTCACTTAATAGCTCGCACGACCACCACTGCTCTCCAAATCTGTTAGAGCCGGGGAGGAGGGGCCAAGTTTAAATGTTGTGTTTGCAAACAGTGAGGGACGATTGCTGCTTATTAATCCTTTAAGGGAATTGTGACGTACCCTGTAAAAGCTTCTGCTTCTCTCTCGCTCCTGCTGACCTTAACTCACCCAGCTCGCTTTGTTTGCTTTGATTGTATTTAATTTATACACTCCAAGCCACATGTGGTCTCAGGTTAGCACCTATAATTTCCCAGCACCAGACACCCACACATCACCTTTGACTGCTGACTTCACACATCATGCTTTGCTTGTTTTGAGTTATCATTAATGAATCACTCACTTCATTAAATCGTTACCGCGTGGACCTCCCTCCTTTGTTATGATCCGATTTAGTTGGAGATAACAAGCGGAACCAGACAACTTTGGCTCGTGTGTCACCTCTTCTGCTCTTTTCTCTGTCATCACACGCTAACAGCAGCAGCAGCAAAAAAAATAAATAACCTGGATGTCTTTCACCCTAATAACCCCCTTGGCAGTCTACAAACTCGGCTACAGTCTTAAAGGCTCCAGTCAACATCTTAGACGATCACGGTTTATGAAACACTGAATCCCAACTTCCTTCCTTCCTTTCTTCCGGCGTTTTATTCCATCTAAATAATGCAGCCACAAGGAGTCATTTGGGGGATCCATTATAGAGGGAGGACTGATATAGAATGCTGGGATGCATGATCAGACACTCTTATCACTTTCACAGAGCATGTTATGGTGCAGCAGGGAGACCTTTGTATTGTCATGTCTCTCCTAAGTGCTTAACCCTTTGGTTGATGCGATAGCAGTTTACAATCGGAACTGTTGGGCATGTATTAGAGAACCCCCCCCCCCATCTACATTAGATCCAGATGATGTATGATGAGGCTTGGGTATGTGCTCACGGAGTATGGTTAAAGGACATTTCAGGGCCTGGATGAAATTAACTTTGTGCTGCAACTGCTGGTGTGAAGTGAGTGGCTGCAGCCGTCATGGTTGGAGAAAAAAGGATGAGGAAAAAAAAAAATCTATCCACCAGCCACAGAGCAGAAAAAAAAAAACACCATATCCATCCAGAGCAGCTTCTGAAGCATTGAGGGCATTGGTGAAAAATGTCATAATAAGATTGGAGGCAGTGAAGAAGCCAACCTTGCCAGATAATTTACTTGATGTCTATTCCTTTTTCTTTTTTTTTTTTTCTTGTTCTCAGCAGCTTCTCTTAGAGGATGCTGTTAATTACATATAGTCTACTGAAGAGCAAATGAGCTTGACAGTGTTCCATCATGCTGTCACAAGAGAGGAGAAGAAGAGTGTGTGTGTTTGCGTGGGCACGCACGCTAACAGGTGGAGTCTGTTATGCTCTTTCTCCTTTCCACTAATCTGCCTGTCAGTAATGAAGTCGGAGGCTTAAGTGTAGGAGAGAGCAGGCGTCATCCATTAGTCTCATCCATTTCCATTAATGTTCACGGATTACTTATTATTCCCTGATTAATAAACACTCAGCAAGCGTGTCCTCATAGCAGCCTCAATAAGGACAGCTTCATTAATGATTAGTATTAAGGCTATTAATATCCCAGTTACTGGCATTCACAGCCAGCAGTAGTTCGACCTATATTATTATAGCGAGTGTTTTTGAGAAAGCATCTTAGGTTTTGCGAGTGATGAGTGCATTAGTCACTGGCATTAGCCCCTTGTTTCAAGGTACTAATTTCATAAACAATTCACATTACCTTGGTATTTGGACATCCTTGAGCAAAAACAAGTAATCCAATTAGTAAACTGAGTGAGGCACTATTGATTCCAGAAAAACATTACCCAATCAATTTTGGAGGGGGTAATGAAATTCCTTTACTTAGTGCTCCCAAAACAGTATGAGAGAGAGTGTGTGTGTGAAGGTACGTGCACATGCATGCATGTGTGTGTTTGTGCTATTTGAAAGCTAAGAACATAATTTCATGTTAGGCATGCATTTCGGACCACACCCTGTTTGGGTTGCAGAGGTCCGTTGCCACACAAATACAAACACATGCACACACACGCACACACACACACACAAAAATCCAATGATGTAATTTATTTAAAATGATTTTGCTTTGCCTAACACATCAGCCTGTGTTCTTTCTATTAGCTCTACTGTCCCCATTCAAAACCTCTGCATCCTGAGTGGCAGAAACAAACATTGGCACACACAAACTGTCGCACTTGTCCTCAACACCGCACGCCTTAAATATTCATGTTCGACAGGACTTGAACCCCTGCCACTTTAACTCTTAGTTGGATTATATATTGGACACAATTAGATTCTAGTGGAGTGGTATAAATAGCCTAGGGATGTTTGCAAGAAACACACCATGCCGGAAACTGTTGTAATGCATTGTGTTTCAGTGTTCACATTTTGCCTGTGCAAATCTCCCTGCTCTCATGACACTAATCCCTCGCACAGTAAATTCTATGTTGTCTCATTTTGCACCAATGCCCGAGGTTGTTTTCTTTTCAATAATCTCATAGGCAAGTATAACTTGATTAAACTCCAAAAAATTTCAAGGATGGAACTATTGATTGTATGCAAATGGAATTAATCTAAGACACAATTGTGTTGGCCATATTTCCCGGTATTTATTTCTCTTGGTCCTTTAAATCAGAGGCTTTCACACATACACACACTCCAATCCAATTATATAGATAAATAGGCTAATCATGCCACAAAATTTCAATATGAGGTCTACGGGCATGACGATAAGCATAATCATTCACAGTGCCAAATTTACAGCACAATTTTAGATAAGAGAGATGGAAAGAAAGAGAGAGAGGGCAAATTGAACAGATAAATAGTTCCATATTAGACATTAACATATGGATCATAAGGGATTCAGATAATAGGGGAGACATTTCATTAACCGAAATAAACATTCGATTAAAAGACTTTTCTATTTACATCATTTCCCATAATTCATGGGAATGAGATGAGTGCCGCTGTCCAAACATTATAGAAGCCCTTTGTTGAGAGGCGACAGATGTGACTTGTATTGTTGAAAAGCCTCTTTCCTGCATTCAGGAATATGCAAAGAAGACGAACATTTGGAATTGTGTGTTAAGCGCAATAACAAGAGGCTGCACACGCGCACACACACACACACACACACCCAAACACACGTTGTGATGTTGTGAACTTCAGAGGAAGATGAATCTTACTCTCAAACAGAATGATGTTTATTTAATATGTTCTAGCTGCAGGGCATAGTGTTATAAAATGCAAAAGAACATTTAAATGCAAGATTACTATCACAGCTTTCATTGACAAAATTAGAAGTTTTTAAACTGCATGATTCAGCTGGGCCAAACTTGAATGATGCACTTTTTTGGTCCTATTTTCTTTTACAGAAATGTCAGGTGAACTTGCAGTGAGATCATCTGCAATGCAACAGAAACACACAAAACTCTGGATGGTGTTCTTTCCTTTGAAGATCTGTTTATTGTCACCAAAATAAAGCAGTGCTGACGGCCCTTTACCAATCCACCGGGGTTGCTACTTTTTAAAATACAGGTCAAGTGAATAAAAATTGCTGTGCATGATGTTTATATCACATCAGGGACATTTTTGGTCATGATCCTTTCTAATCAGTTAGCAATGTGCAGTGTTTTTACTCCGCTGTCTAGTTCACCTAGAGCTTCAATCAAGCTGATACCAAAACAAAAATACCAGGTATTGGGTACATTCACAACCTTTTATAATGGACCCCCCCTCCCTTGAGAGGACTTCTTCAGTTGAGCTGTACTTTGCAGTGGACACAAGGCATGATTTCACATTTTTCTTTGCATTTTCCATCCTCTCCTTCTAATACAGATACAGCAGAAGTTCTGGAAGCATTTTTCTTACGCTCTCATAGCTTTCAGCTTACAGTCTCATCATCACAACCGGCTCACTGGCTCCCAGGTAGCTCACACATCCTGCTTGCTTAAGAACATGATAAGCGCTTAGTTTGGCCTATTTTCCCACCACTGCATTTATTTATTTATTTTTCATTAATTATTTGTTTGTCTTTGGAGTGAGAGAACTGTGAAATCCTGTGACTGAGCATATTAGGAAGGTCAGGAGGAATGGAAGTGAATCCATGTAAATGCTGCTGTTCAGACATCCATAGAGCTGGTATAAAGTTCAGGACTTTACTTTTTTAAGGATAGAGTTATTCTCTGGGGCTAAAATATCACTTGTGCACACACACGCACACACACACATATACACACACACACTCTTCCCCTCCACACACATAAAGACACATGCTAATGTAAAGTGTACTCACTGTTCCCCTGCCTGAATAGGGGAATTCTGCCCCAACTCCACATGAATGTCTGCTTAGACTAAACACAGCACAGCATGACTGTCTTCACAGGCATCAACCAGTCAGAAACAAATGCTTGCACAGTGAAGCCTCAACTAACCTTTATGCATGTATTCCATCTGCGTCTGTGTCCTCTCCAGCTTGGATTAAACCACTATTAGTAAAAACAGTTCCATCTGAAATGCTTGGACTCCATTGCACCAGGCACGATAGCTCAAGTTTTATGCGCAACATTACTGCAAGCTGATTTTTAATTACACACTAATGATGATGATTATTATTATTATGTGCAGCAGGAAAAGTCCAGTTTATAGTCGTTGTATAATGGTCGTGTTAGAATGGAATGAAAGGTGTCATTTTGAAATATGCCACCCTTCAACATGCTGTATATCCATCGCAGCTGAGTGCTCCTGATCACACGGACCTCTGATGTGTCAACCATTAAAGAGCTTATTTCATTACACTTCCCTCGTGACAGTTTAAGTGCCAAAGTCACCTCTATTGATGGTGCTTACCCTTGTGAAACTGACTAATGATCAATAACAAAACAATGTCTCCGGAATAGCAAAATACTGCAATATAAAACAGGGCGAACACAAAGTATATCCTAAACATAACACAGGTTTAATCAACAATCCACTAACACAACCATCAAAGGGTTCACTCAAATATCTCCAAGAGCACTTAAGACAGCGATTTAATCAGTGTGTGATGATGCTGATCGATAAGGGATGTGTATTTGAAGGACAAACATGTGTTTTGACTCTGCTTTGCTTAATGAGTGTCTTTGTCCGGTCTTACACTGTGATTAAGGCAGACAGAAGTGCCGCCGGAAGCCTCCCGAATCGTAAGCTGCGTCAGTCAAAATGTCTTTGGTCAAAGGATATCTGAGGAAATGACTGTCTTGTTCCTGACGGCAACTTTTATAAAGGTGAATTAACACTAGCTTTTAGTCCTTTAATGGAGAATCTTAACCTTGATGTGAAACTCTAACTCTCACTTCAGGGGTTAAGGGGGAGCATTTTCACTGTGCATTGTTTCACTGCAAGCTATTTTATTCTCATGTTGCTTTTTTTTTTTTTTTACAGTAGGAAAATAAGACTTCCTCTCGTGTACTATTTAATTTAGAGAATCAGTTGAGGCTTGTTAATTCATTACACAAGTCTCCTCGCTGTAGCACCTCTTGCACTGATGGTCAGCTAATCATCGGGAAGATCTGATTGCTGCCAAGTGTTTCTCTCCACTTGATGTGATGGTAGTGTCTCACTCATGATTACTGAGCAGCATTGTTAAGTTCCTTCGGACGACAGTGACTGTCAGAGCCATTCATAGAAATGTGGTGTGTGTCTTTTTGTACTGAGCAGTGCTTTTTCTCCTCTAGCTTGATGCTTGCAAGGTAAACTGAAATTCCAACACTCTTACAAAATACAAATAAGTTATTCCACTTTATGCGGCGCATACCAATGTAGGGTGCCATCAGTTCAAACTGAGCTGAGCTCCAGAAAGAGAAGATTAAATTCAACAGTTTCACCCTACTACCCTATATTTTCTCATTGATGTTTGACAAAAGCCTCCAGCATTGCTTTGTGGAATTTTAATAATACTGTTGGCAGAGAAATATATATTCTCCCTAGAGGCTCAGTGTGTAAATATTAGTGACACCTGTTGGTGAAACTGCAGATTGCATGCAAAACTTACACCCCTTCGACTATGCTTCCCTACCAGGCATGTTAGTGAACCCTATTGGGCTGCAGAACTCTTGAACAACCATCTTTTGGTTTGTCCACTTCGGGCTACTGTAGAAACATTGTGGTGCAACATGGCGGACACTGGAAAAAGCCCTGCTCCATCTTTAGATATTTTCAGTTAATTATACATTAACATATATATAAATCCTGAATATTGTATTCCTTCCTCTGTGTCAAATAAAGTCCAAATGATTGCTGAACATCAGGGCAAAATAGTGGGTAGAAAAGGATTTAAAAACCAAAAGTTAGAGGGATCTCTTCTTTATTTCACACTGTAAATGCGGTGGACGTCCATCAAATCCAGAAATGCAAAGAGCCTTAGAGCCCCTTCTTCAGGTTTTCTTAAGGGGATGTTTTTCCTTCAACAGTAGAACACAGAGTTTGATTTACACCTCAGTAACACCAACCATGAATCAAATATGTGTTTTCAAAGAAACATAATCAATTTCAGTAGTGTTAGCGTGACGACCAAAGAGTGGAATCTATGCAGATTTGAGGAACATTTCCACTGCTTGTGGGCCAAATACAGTACATGACCTGGAATAAATGTGCTAGCAATCAGCCAATCAATTGGTAATGCTGGGGGGTGATGGGGAGTAAACTAATCCCTTGGGTGGCTCGAGGGAAATCTGGATTATATTGCATTCTCACTCAGCAATGACTGCTTCTGCTGGAAGCCCGAGCAGACTAATCAAACAACATTACTGTAGGTGATCGATAGACGGACAAATTGATGTATTGTTCCACATCCCAGCCTATTTGATTCAAAAATTTGATTAAAAGCTCATTCATACCTTCGCATCAAAGTTGTCAGACATATAAGATATTGCATGTTTACAACCCTGATGTCCATGTGACTGTGCCTGCCTTGTGCTTATCATATGCACAAAAATGTTCTACACAGCCTTGAAAAATACACTCTATGCAATACAAAAAACGCTACCAGTGCGCTGAAGGGTGTATCAGAGCACCTTGCTGTATCTTATCTGAGCAAAGCAAGAGGCAATTGACAGCACTGATATGGAATCAGCCCCCACAAAGGTTCAAAGTTGGACGTCTTCAGAGCATATTCATAGCTGACTCTATCTCCTTTGATACAGGCAGTACTTATCCATAACATAGTGGGTTTCTTGGAAAAAAAAAAGTGAAAACATGAGTGCGATATTCTTTCAAAACAGAGAGTTTACTGAAGATAATATTGCACATCGACGTCGTATCTGTATTGAAATGAAGTCGATATCTGCACACTGTGGGTTAAAGTATGTGTGTATGCATTTGTGAAGGGGTTTGGATAGTGGTGGGGGGGGGTCTATAATGCATATAACCTGGCTATGTAGTCTAGTGCCCACTATCAGTCGAGAGGAGCTGCATACATTTCTTTCACAAATAATCTAATCTTTTTAATTTGAGAGATAAGGCAGAATTGACTGTAATTATGTGCAGCTGGGTCTGTGAGGAATTCATAAAAAAAAATGAGGCTAAGCCCATCTGCTGACTGGGAAATTGGGGGAGGCAGCGACATTGGAGGGAGGGAGGGAGAGAAAGAATGAAAGGAAGAGACTCTAAAATCATTAAATCAGCCACTATCTCCTCTCCTCTGTCACTCAGAGAGAAAAAAGAGGCACTAATGAAATATTAATGCCTTCCTTATTTTGAGATTTACATTAATCTTTCCTCTCTCTTTCTGTCTGTCTCTCTCTTTTGCTCTCCACGTCTCTCTGTATGTGGAATTTTAAAGCTGTGCTCAGAATGACTTGAATATATATTTCTAATGAGACGCCCTCGCTACAGAATGTCTCATTTTTCTACCTGTTTTGCAATCCAAAGTTGCATATATTGCACGCCGAATGTGGCAGCGTGCTTATGAGGGGAGGGAATGAGACAAGGGGGAGGGTTCGGGAGTGGGTGGATGGGTTGTTGGGGATAGAGGGGTGGCGGCAAGGGGGAAGGTGGTGGGGTGGGGGGGGTCGCTTGATCTGAAAGTGAAAAGACAGGGAGAATGAGAATGAAAGCGAGAACAAGAGAGTGAATGGGAGAGCAAGAGGTACTGACTGCAGCTGTAGCAGCAGCAGTAGTAGAGAGGCAGGCAGGAATGTTGCACTTTCCTCTGGCCTCGTCCCATTTGGCAGCGGTTCAGATGAGAAGGCAAAACAAAACCAAACAAAACAAAACCCCCCCCCCCGAAAAAAAAGGAGTCACAGGGTGTGGATGCTCCCAGGAGGCCGGCAGGGAATTAGGAGTGTGTCAGGTAAACTAGCCGCAGTTTTCTAAATGTCCACCGCCCCCGCTGAGACCTGAAGCAAAAAGCGAACCTGACACCACCGACACTACCGGCTCTCTCTGGTACACACATGCACACAGGGCTTCAAGTACGAGAGTGTTAAAATTACCTCAGTTGTGCTTACACACACACACTCACACACACGTACACAAACACAAGGCTAAATATGAAACCTGATGTCAGCCTCTGCAAAATCGCTATGTATGCTTTTGACTTTGGAATGGGTTCAGAAATTGGAAAGTGTAAGGCCCCCTGATACCGATCAAAACTGTTTTACCTTGACGACTTTGGTATGAACCTTCCACTTACATACAGTGTACGAGAAATAGTGGAAACACTGAAACAGCTGCAATTTTACCACTGCACTGTGAAACAACCTAAGTGTAGATAAGTATGGGTGGTATGGAACATTGATTCTGGAAGTGAGCATTTCTCTGCAGCATGCTGCCTACTGCTATCCCATCAGTACTTCATCATTCCCAGAGCGAGACTTTCCTGGCAGAACTGAGCATTCCCATGCTGTCCTACACTATGCAGTAATTTCCCTGTAGTGTTCCCATTGCAGCTTCATACATTTACCACACAGACGTGTGAGTTTCTCCCTCCGGCGACCGGAGCAGCAGCGTGGCACGCTGAGTGTACTGGTGTGGCAGATGTACACCATGCACACCACAGCAAATGGCAAGCTGATGCTGCTGCTGCTGCTGCTGCTGCTGCTGCTGCTGCTGCTGCTTGCTGCTGCTGCACTGTCTGATGCCGTCTGTGCCTGCAGGGTGTACGTGCAGATGAGTGTGTATGTGTGCGTCTGAG